>JARVZY010000358.1:0-21877 GCA_030686995.1 Artemisia argyi
CAAGGAAAACAGAGATCGCGTTTAAATTAGTGTTTTTTAATAAAATTCTCTGCAAAACACAAAATTCCTATTTCCAACTTTAATACACAAAACTACAAAACATTTTTTTTTTCCCCCTATTTTCCATTAAAATACCCCAAATACGTTTTCGACTGATTTTTTACGTTTTCATCCATTTTTTTATGTTTTCGTCAGATTTTTTACGTTTTCGTCCGATTTTTTACTTCTTCGTCCGTTTTTTACGTTTTCGTCAGGTTTTTTATGTTTTCGTCCGATTTTTTCCGTTTTCGTCCAATTTTTTACGTTTTCGTCAGATTTTTTAAGTTTTCGTTCGATTTTTTACGTTTTCGTCCATTTTTTAACGTTTTCTTCAGATTTTTTACGTTTTCGTCATATTTTTTACATTTTCGTCCGGTTCTTTACGTTTTCATCTGATTTTTACGTTTTCGTCCGCTTTTTTACGTTTTCGTCAGATTTTTTATGTTTTTGTCCATTTTTTTCGTTTTCGTCCGTTTTTTTTACGTCTTCGACCATTTTTTTACGTTTTCGTTAGGTTTTTTAAGTTTTCGTCAGATTTTTTCCCTTTTCGTCCGTTTTTTTTTACGTTTTCGTCAGGTTTTTTAAGTTTTCGTCTGATTTTTTAAGTTTTCATCCGTTTTTTTACGTTTTCGTAAGATTTTTACGTTTACGTCTGATTTTTTTATGTTTTCTCCTATTTTTTACGTTTTCGTCCATTTTTTTATGTTTTAGTCAGATTTTTTACGTTTTCGTCAGATTTTTTACATTATCGTCTGATTCTTTACGTTTTCGTCTGATTTTTTAAGTTTTCGTCCGTTTTTTTACGTTTGCGACAGATTTTTTACGTTTTCGTCCATTTTTTTACGTTTTTGCCCTTTTTTTATGTTTTCGTCAGATTTTTTACTTTTTCTCCAGACTTTTTACGTTATCATCCGTTTTTTTACGTTTTCGTCAGTTTTTTACGTTTTTGTCAGATTTTTTACGTTTTCGTCATATTTTTTACGTATTCGTCCATTTTTTTACGTTTTCGTCAGATTTTTTACTTTTTCGTCAGACTTTTTACGTTTTCGTCAGATTTTTTACATTTTCGTCCTTTTTTTTTTTACGTTTTTGTCAGACCTTTTACATTTTCATCCGTTTTTTTACGTTTTCGTCAGATTTTTTACTTTATCGTCAGACTTTTTACGTTATCGTCCATTTTTTTACGTTATCGTCAGATTTGTTACATTTTTGTCTGATTTTTTACGTTTTCATCCGTTTTTACGTTTTTGTCAGATTTTTTACGTTTTCGTCCATTTTTTACGTTTTCGTCGGATTTTTTATGTTTTTTTTTTTTTTTTTTTTTTTTTTACGTTTTCGCATGATTTTTACATTTTTGTCTTTTTTTAACGTTTTCGTACGCTTCCTTACATTGTCGTCCATTTTCTTTTTTTCACATTTTCTTGGGGTGTTTTACATGTATTCATCCGTTTTAGCTCGTTTTTTATGTTTTCTTACGTTTTCGTCCGTTCGTTTACGTTTTTTTACGCTTTCATCCATTTTTTGCGTTTACTTACATTTATTTACATTGACGTCTATTTTTTTACGTTTTCGTTAGACGAAACCTAAAAAAACATAAATCAAAGATGAAAACGTAAATGAAAGATGAAAACATAAAAATCAGACGAAGACGGATGTAACGTAAAAAATCGGAAGAAAACGTGAAAAATCGAAAGAAAATGTAAAAATCGGAAGAAATCATAAAAAACGAAAATATTAAAAAATGGACAAATGCATAAAAAATCTGAAAAAACGTAACAAAACATATGGAAACATACAAAATCAAACAAAAAAGTAAAAAAAAAATGGACGAAAACGTAAGAAAATGGACGAAAACGTAAAAAATTTGACGAAAACGTATAAAAACGGATGAAAACATAAAAAATCGGACGAAAACTTAAAAATCTGGCAAAAATATAAAAAACGGACGAAAACGTAATAAATAGGACGAAAACATAAAAAAAAACTGACGAAAACGTAAAGAAACGGACGAAAACATAAAAAATCAAACGAAAACGTAAAAAAACTGACGAAAGCGTAAAGAAACAAACGAAAACCTAAAAAATCGGACGAAAACGTAAAAAGACTGAAGAAAATGTAAAAAAATTCGACGAAACTGTAAAAAATCTGACGAAAACTTAAAAAATTAGACGAAAACGTAAAAAAGCAGAAGAAAACGTAAAAAAAAAACAAACAAAATTGATAAAAACGTAAAATATCAGACGAAAACGTAAAAAAACAGACGAAAATGTTATTTAATATTATATTTTACTTTTTTAATTTCTTTATTTTCTCATTTTAGATTTTTTTAGTTATTTTATAATTTAGTTGGTTAGTTTATAATATTTGTTTTTGTGCTTTGGAGATGTCTTTATAATATTACTAAGGTGAATAGTTAATTGAGATATAAACAACAACACTTAAACATGTTTTCTAGTTTTGAAAAATGAAAAACACAAACACATGTTTCTCTGACTAAACGCGTTTTCTAAATTTTCCATTGTTTTGTGGAAATCAAACTCCGCTCCCTTTTCCTACAAAACAAGAAATAAAAAATGAAAGAAAATGTTTTTCAACTAAACGCCACCTAATTATCAGTATATCTCTATTTGCAACTTTAAGCTTGGCATGTTATAGTTTGAAAAATATGATTGTAAAACATAAATATGATCGTAAAACATATATCGTGAGTCAAGAAGGGTGAACTGGTTACTTGAGAACTTAAAAAACAAAGAACCACTAAATTCACCCATTGTCACCAGTTGGGTCTCAGTTTAGTTCTTCAGGTTGTCGGCCCAGGCTCATTTTTGCACTCCCTAAATAAAATGCAGCCACTTATCGTCTACAGGCGATTTAAGCATTTCAAACATTTTAATGTCCCGTGGGTAAGCATCTAAAATGCATGAGCTTGTAATCTACAATAGATTAATTCATTGCATACACGAACCAAATAAGGTAATGGTATTATATCAATGTTATAACATATGCAAGAGAATCAATAAATGTTGATCCTAGTATTAACATTCCAAAACCCGGAGTTCATACACCGATACAACAAGAAAAAAGGTATGTACAAAAAGGTTTCAAGAGAGCACGGGACCTTAACGCCAACAAAACAACAATTTAATACAGTTGTTGACAGATGCCTCTCAAAGAACAACAAAAGAAACTGAACAAGTCTAAATACCAACTAGTGTCGTTTATGATATAAAACATCACCAGTTAACTAACTTTTGATATTTACCATAATTTGCAGTTTTTGTGAACATGCGCCACTAGGGTTCTTCAAGGTTTCCCGACTCCTTTATTTGTGTAGCAAGCCCAGTGCCTTTGCAAACTGGGCAAGTGTTTTTCACCACTAGCCACTTCTCGATACAGTCTACATGGTACTCATGACGGCAATCCAGCATGCCAATCTTTTCTTGATCATTGTAGTCCATCTAAGAAACCCAAACCATCGTTGAAAAATCAGTTACCCAACAACTAAATTTTATGTTAAATTAGAGAACTTCATAGATAATTTAAGAAAATGCGTTTAAGGTTCAGTCAACTACGAGTTCTAAGCAAATATGATTAATGAGTGCTCTATGTTAGATTCAAAAACTTGATGGATAAATATTAAAAAAGGCGTTTGACTTTCTATCAAGTAAGGCTCTTCAATGCTGATAAAACAGAAGAATCTTGAGTGTAAATTGACATCTGTTAGGTAAAAACAACCTTAAGTGGCCACGCCAACCTCCTGAAAAGGGAGGGCTTTACCTGGTTTGAAACAACGGCTTATTTGGTCGGTCCACCTTAATTTCCAACAAATTTTAAAGAGGTGACAAAACAGGCAGGTCGAGCAGGTAGGGTAATTGGTTGAAACAAGTGTAATTTTTTTTTTTTTTTTTTTTTTTTTTTTTTTTTTTTTTTTTTTTTGGTAACATGGGTTTCCGACTCGACATTGCGAGCCGACTAATCCCACGGCGACTACCCTTTTGGATAGCCCGGAGTCGGCGCAGGTGAACCTCCGTGGCCACAAGGCAAGTGTACTTTTTTTGTAAAGGCCAAAACAGGTATATTCTACATGTCAAAAGGTCAAATGTATTCATAGAATAAGAAAAGTGTTTAATAGGAATACAAAATTATATACCCCGCGTTTCAATAACAAGATAATGAACAAAATGTTTTAGGAGATTTTAGGCATTAGAAGTAAACTTTGGGCGACTTTCAACCGTGTTTGGCTCATTTCTCTTTTAGCTAGCCTTTCTAATAATTCCCGTTAGACCAATTAGGGATGAAACATACCCGACCTATTCATAACTAACTGGGTCCAAATTGCGACATCTGAATTTAGATATTCAGATGTATGTTCCGTGACCGGTTCGAGTTGACCGCAAACAACTATTTCCTGAACTTTCTAAATTTTCATAGACATCTAATTTGTCAAATTTGATTGCACAGTATTTCAATAACAATCTAACTTTTAGATAAAATAAATTAGGAGGTTTTCGACGTCAGATATACACTTTTGGCTACTTTTAACGCATGATATATTGGTATTCTTGTGATGGGAGAGATCCATCATATTTAGGTTCCAATATCTAGTAAACTGTTCACACTTCTATGAGGCAACGAAACTAAATATTTTCACAAGATTTTTAAGAAAATTACAACTAATTAGTAATTTGCTAGTACTAAGGAAATACCTGACAGATTGTGCAGAAATTGAGTTCTTGATCAGTAGATGACACTTCTCCTGGATGAGAACATGCTTTGAACGAGGTAAATATTCTTGTTTTTAGACCACCTCGAATGAAATCATCAGATAAAGTTGAGCCAGCATTGCCGATCTGTTCACCTAATGCAAGGAGCTCCTGCATAGAGTATAAAGATAGAAACTTTACGCCTTTTTTCAATAATCGACTAAAGAAGAAACTCAACCAAAATGCTACACGTTCTTTCTACAACTTGCCTCATAAGACATGTGATCTATATCCAACCGCATATCCCTATGATGATCGACTCTATGTCCATATGTACCAAAATCGAGCATAGCAACTCCCTACATATGTAAAAATCATACACGAATTGTTGAAAGCAACATATCATAAACGAGTTTGATTTGCATGATATGTAAAGAGAATATTACATCTTCAGGGAGAACTCTTAGATGTGGAAATCCACGATGTCTCGAAGTTGGCTCAATCATCAATTCTTGACCATGAGGCTGAAGAACCCTAACACCTATTGGTGGTGCAGAACGCACAAACCTAGGCATTGGTGGCAGTTGTGGTATAGGTGGTGGTGGATGCACAAAAGTCACCAGAGCTCCATTTGCATATCCTGATATAAGATAAGATAACATAAAAAAAGAAATAGAATAGATACTATCCAGGCCGATTAGGAAGATGATATATTAACTGTTAATTACCTTGCATAAAAGGTATTCCAGAACCAATGCCGCAAAACTGCTGATCCAACCAAGGGCCGGGCACAACTTGAATGGGTTGTCCTTGCGCACCATGGCTCATTGGCATGAACTGTACCCCAGAATTAAGATCAATAGCTCCATCAGTTCGGTTCCTCGCACCTCTATGGTGCCCAGGTCCCATGACCATAGGGACAACATCGAGCCCTCTATGGTCAGGAACTATAAAAGTACTCGAGCCAGGTGCAGGGTAAGAATACTGAAAGTTGACATGAAACCCTTCAGCCACCTTCTCCTTAAATGCACAATGGACTCCATCCATAATATGGTTGTTAGCATACGTTAGTTGGTTATGCAGTCCGGGATTGACTGGCAGTGGGACCACCCTGGGCCCAGATGGAGCTGCCATAAATGTGATTCCGGATGGTAGATGTCCTTGACCATAAGGAATTAAACAAGGTTCAGGTTGAAGATGGGCTTGTTCTGTTTCAGTATTGATCATTGGACTGGTGTACACCATGTTCCTTTGCCTCATTTTGAACGATAAGTTGCAAATGTAACCTGGTAATTAGGAAATGGCACACACATAAAAAGTACACAAAAACGTGACAATAATGCAAAAAACATACAATTTGATAATACATTCCAACACCGTCCATAAACTCTATCCCTATTACATGATCACGCAACAACGTAACAATTGAACTTTAGTACTCATTAAAGATTATCCATTTAGATATGCAATTCACGTGATCATTCATAAAGAAGCTCATGAATTCAGCAAAATCTGAATAACTCCTATAATAACTCTTAATTAAAAAAAACGAAAAATTCAACAAAACTAACAAAATGAGCTCAAATCTAGACAAAAATTTCCACAAGGAAACAATTCCAATTGCTTCAACGCTTCCGCACAACCAGTAAGTCAGTAACATCATTTCTCTTTATTCTTTCACGGTACGAACAAAGACATCAACACGAACCATTAAATATCAATAACTAAAGTTACCATGCCAAAATTTCATTCAACTTTTATCAAACATTGATCACATTGGCCTAAATGTCCACATAGCAACAAACAACCATAAAAACTCGAACTTTAATCTCACAACCAAACAATTACCTTTTTTCCATGTTTAAAAACAAATTAAGAAAAAATTATACCTTAATATCATCAACAAAAACCAAGAACTTGAATTGAGTTAATTTATAACCCCTTCAACCAAAAAAGCCCTGAAAAGTAGAAATCATCATTTCAATAACAATCAATTAATATGCAAAATTGAATGAATAAAAAAGAGATAGATGATATACCTAATGAGGGTTGATTGAAGAGGTGGGATCTGAATTTGTTATGTTGTTTTTTTTTTTTTTTTTTTCAGGTGGAGGATGATACAAATTCCATACAAGCAAAATATGTTTCTTTTCTCCTGTTTTACCGTTAACTGCAAATTTGTTTTCCTTGTTTTTTCCTTAATTTCTACAAATAGAATAAGGAGTAAATTACACAGTTTGTCTATGGTTTAGAAAAGAAACAAAATGAAGTGAAACCGAGAAAGTTTTGTTCACGAGTATTAATTAAAAAGGGAAAGAAATAAAAAGTGATTCGGTTAATTTTTAGATAAAATATTTTTTTCAAAATTAGGCTGAAAATATTTATTTGAGAAAAGTTCAAAATACATCTTTGTGGTTTTGGCTTTTGCTCGCTTTACATCTTTTTTCTTGTTTTTGACTCAAAAATCATCCTTATGGTATTAAAGTTGGCATAAAACCACCCCTCCGTTAGTAATATCAATTAATGAGGACTAATTATGCAAATTATTTTCCGTTATCTCCTAACAAGAGTTAAAATATTTGCATCATTAGTCCTCATTGAGTTAAAATATTTGCATCGTTAGTCCTCATTGACTATAAAGTTAAAATATTTGCATTGTTAATTCTCATTGACTATAGAGTTAAAATATTTGCATCGTTAGTCTTTATTGAGTTAAAATATTTGCATCGCTAGTCCTCATTGAGTTAAAATATTTGCATCGTTAGTCCTTTTACGTTTTCAGCTATTTTTATCTGTTTTTGTCCGCTTTTCTCATGTTTTTATCAGTTTTCGTCCGTCTTTATACGTTTTCATCCATTTTTCTCATGTTTTTATCCGTTTCTTCCATTTTTCTCACGTTTTATGGCGGCGGTGGGTAGTGGTGGTGGCGGTGGGTGGTGGCGGTGGGTGGAGGTGGTGGGTGGAGGTGGGTGGCGGTGGTGGTGGTGGCGGTGGTGGTGGCGGTGGTGGGTGGTGGGGGTGGTGGTGGCGGTGGTGGGTGGTGGCGATGGTAACGATGCAAATATTTTAACTCTATAGTCAATGAGGACTAACGATGCAAATATTTTAAATCAATGAGGACTAATAATGCAAATATTTTAACCAATAAGGAGTAACGATGCAAATATTTTAACTCTTGTTAGGAGATAACGGAAAATAATTTGCATTGTTAGTCCTCATTAACTGATATTACTAACGAAGGGATGGTTTTGTGTCAACTTTAATACCACAGGGATGATTTTTGATTAAAAAAAGAAAAATGATGTAAAGCGAGCAAATGTCAAACCACAAGGATGTATTTTGGACTTTTCTCTATTTATTTTTGATATTTTACTCAACAAAACTTAAGAACTTATCACTGGTCTTCACTTAAGAAAAATTACTACACACCTTCTAACATTTGGTTTTTACATGGTGCTAGTCCAAAAATATAACTTTTTTTTTTCTTAATGGTAAAGTTATTAAGAAATGCCTAAAAAAGGCAACAGTACAAGAAAAGAAACCAGAGCTTAAAACTATTAGGACGCATCCCTAAATTGTTAACTATGGCTTCAAAAGGCAAATAGCCAAATACAGGAAACAAGCTTAAAAAAAACTAACAAAAGTGACTAACAACAGACCAAAACCAGAAAGAAATACAACCATAGTATCTCATAATAAAGCAATAACAGACAAAGTAACCCCATACATCAGTCAAAGCAGGAATAGAAGCTTAACCTAAGATCATCATCATACTCTGAATACATGGGCCAGTGCAAAGGGACCAACCAATGCACCTCCAAACATCACCATATGATGACAATACTTAGAAAGCAAACTGCC
This sequence comes from Artemisia argyi, assembly GCA_030686995.1. Lineage (NCBI taxonomy): Eukaryota > Viridiplantae > Streptophyta > Magnoliopsida > Asterales > Asteraceae > Artemisia > Artemisia argyi. The sequence continues at coordinate 8,604 of JARVZY010000358.1, forward strand.
AGAACAGAAGTAGGGGTTACAATCCATAAAGAACCGCAGCAGCAGTCCAAATCATGAGCTCAAATCATCAAAGTATCCCACTAAAACATCAAAGCCATCCAAACTTCATTACAAACAAACCTCATACATAACAACACTCCCAATATATCAGCAGATGGAGAGAGCCATTGTAGCATGATCAGGGGAGATTACCTCCTTAAAAACCTACCCAAGTAAAACCCAAAAGGGAAAAACCTAAAAGTAGGAAAAGAGTGTAACTCTCCCCTAATCCTCTCCAAGACCCATGGTGCCAAAAGAAGCTAACAGCCTGCATACACACAATCAACACAGCTGCAAGCAAATGAACAATGAAGCGCATGGCACTAACGATTGTTAAATAAACAGTTAAGTACAAGGGTAGCTTGGTTTTTCATAATTACACATCCAAACACCTTTTAATAACTACATAACACACATTCTCAACTCAAATCTAAACATCCGTTTCCTCGACCTCCCCACCCCCGGATTCACATCTTCAACAATTAAACCAACACTCCACCACCTTCATCTACATACTTATACACACACACACACACACACACACACACACACACACACACACACACACACACAAAACACCATTATCTTCACCTAACCTTCATCAACAACAACAACATACATACACAATCTCGCCGGGCGTGAGGTATGAGTGAGTTAGAATGTAGACAGATCATACCCCTAACCTCAGGATAAACCCGAGAGTAAGGAGACTGCTTCCAGGAAGACCTCAGCAAGTGTGCACAGTGAGAGTGCACAAAAAAAGTTCAAGTATGAAAGAGAGCAATAATCAGGATAAGCATACAAAAGTTGAAAGGAAAAACAAAGCATACAAGCACACAAAGCAGATAGGCAAAAAACCAAGAACATAAAAATCGGACGCCACAAGCAACCAAAAAAAGAAAGGGAAAACAAGCATAAAAGCATATATAGCATATGCACAGAAACGATCACATAAACATAAAAAAGCATAAACAAAAACATAAACACATATACAAGCAAACAAGCAAACAAGAAAACAGAGCAGATAAGCATAAACGATCACATAAACATAAAAAGCAAACGCCACTAGAAACCCAGAAAGAAAAGGAAAAGCGCTAAAGTGGTAGGGGACACAAGCAAAGCATACAAGAGCATAAGCAAAAAAAACAAAAAAAAAATGCAAGAGCATCGAGAAAAACGCATTAGAACGCTAAGGGGCCCAAAGCCAAGGAAAAGAAAAATGGGCAAAAGGCAAACAAGACCAAGGCCAAAACAAGAAGCGAAGATCTAAGCAGGGCAGTGCTATATGGCTTAAAGCTAAGGTAAAGCAAAAAAGGGGCAAGAGAGGTGGCTAAACGCCAAGAGCCTAAAAGGAACAACCAAATGAGCTCCATATCTAAAAAATCGCAAGGTGCAAGGCAACAAAGAGACTCCTAGAAGGCCTAAAAGCAACAACTACACACCCGATGAACAACCAAGCCTAAACTACTCGCAAATTCTAATCCTATCTCTCCACGCATTCATGTCTGAGGTCATGTCCTTGGACAAGAGAAGCTCATTCATTTCCTGCTTAAGTCTATCCTCCCAGCTATGTTTAGGTCTACCTCTCCTTCTCAAACCGTCAACTATAAATGCTTCAACTCTCTTTATTAGTACTGATTGTGATCTCCTTCTGACATGACCAAACCACCTCAACCTTACTTTTCTCATCTTTCACCTTAATCAACAATTAACCAAAAACCTAAATTACATTGTTCATCCCTCCTCTATTTTCTACATATATCCTTTTTTACATACACGCACAAACACACACTTATTTCTCTCTGTAAAACAAATCTGTTGGGTCTGAAAAAATGACCCAATAGTCTCTGAAAAGTATTTAAACATAAAATAGCCCAACTCATCTTCTGAAGGTCAGTGAGCATCAAGTCTCTGATAACGATTAGAGAGGATGTCACTTCATAACTATCAAAGTGAACCTGATAGTTATCAGAAGTGATACACTCCCTGAGAGTTATCAGAGAAAATGTCTCTCTGATTATAATTCAGAAAATGACTCACTGGTAAAGAAATCAATGAGAGTTATATAAAGCTCAAACGCTTGTATGGCTTCAGGGAAGTCGAAGACCAACTGAAGAAAACATCTCACAAACTGATGCGGTGTCGGGGAGTGAGATAAAAGGAGCTAAAGACAACACTAGAGTCACCGAGATCTGACAAATGTCTCTTTGACTCTGAAGACTTAATTTTGTATTTCAACCACAACCTATGAATGAATGGGCAGGAAACTTCCTTGAGAAGATAAGTTAAAGTACTTATCAATATACGTGAAACATGCATTGGAACTATAAGTTGTCAAATCGGGAAAGCTGAAAGTACGCTTCAGACTAGCTACTAGGCACGTGTCTATCTATACCAAGTGGACAACCTACTATGCAATGCAACCACTGTTTCCCCTCCTATATAAACACTCGGTTGGAACCAAAGTTAAGTAGAGATCCTACAAAGTATTATGGTTAGAATCCTCCTCTCCTAGAAACAACAAAGCAGCTAGCAGTCTTTTGTTGTTTGATTTTGGAGAGTTTTATTTGTCAACTCGGGGGTAGTTTTTCGTAGGCTATTCTTTGTAAATCTTTTATTCATAATATTTAGAAAAGTTGAAAAAATTCCAATTGTGTTATTAGAATGTTTGTGTCGTTCTCAAGAAAACCCAACCTCACATATGTTGATGTTCATAAGTTTTTCTCACTTGCTAAAACTGTTGTTCATATCATTCATGGTTTTCATGAACATGTGTGCGATAAGTGGACCTAACAAAATCCCCTCCGATCAGTAAGAAAAAAACGGGTTTCAACGGGGATCAAAATTGCAAACCCCATCGTCGAGATGGACGTTCAATCATTGACATCGTTTTTGATTATTTACAAAAAAAATAATGACATGTTACACTAATTTACAAGCAAAATCTCTGTTTTTATGTTTTCTTGACTATTGTGTTAATACAAATATCGCCTAAAAACGTTATTTATATTTTACGATTTTTGCTAAGTTTTGTTAACGACAAAGTGTAAACTTTAGTTTTTAGTAAAACATAATTTGAGTTTAAAGACTTACATAATTAGACATTTGCTACATTTACATTTCATATAAAACACAACATTTTTATATTTCTTAGAATAGAAATGTCACATCCTATTTATGGTAAGTTTGTGTCAAACACATCAATATGCATTTAAGGAAAGATTGTGTGTTTGACTCACCATAAGTCTTCTTACACAAGTATGTGTTTGACTAGAAATAAGTTGATGTGACTTTGGTTGGTTTGGAATGATTTATTGCAAAACTTACTGTCAGACCTAGCGGAACCTTGGAGGTACACGGGCGGAACCCATCTGAGGGTTCCGCCGTATCCGCCAGAGCTGCTGAAAGTCTTGCTATAAATACCAAGCCATTTCTTAGATTTTTCCTTTATTACTTCTCATTATATTTTACACCTACATCATTCATCTAACCTATTAACATTGTCATTTGTGTGAAGTTCTCTTGTAGCAAAGAAGTTCACAAGTTCATATAAAAGTTACAAGTACTCAACACAACGTTGCAAGACTTGTTAGCTTAACATTATATAGACTTCGTGTAGTTTATACTTCATTTGATTGTGTATATTCAAGTTGTGATTGGTTAGTATTTTAGGCCTTAAAATACATAGTGTGACGGGAGTTGTTGTACCCTTGTAAAAGAACTAACGGGAGTGGTTGTACCCTTGTAAAAGAAATCGACATCTAGCTTAGTGTCGCTAATCGTGTAAGCGATGTGTAAGGTTTTCTCCGCCGGTGAAAGGAGCTTGTTGACTAGTGAAAGAAACTCTCGAGTTGGATACTCGGGGAGTGGACGTAGGGCAAAGAAAAAGAGTCCTTGTAGCCGAACCACGATAAATACTCATGTTGTGGTTTGATCGTTTCTTTCTTTATACTTGCATATTATATATTATCTTTGAGTTTATATCTTTGATTAAACGGAAAGTTTCAAAAGATAATTAAATGAAAAACCGGTAAAACTATTCAACCCCGCTTCAAGTTTTCCACAATTGGCATCAAGAGCTACATTACTCAAGCTTTTAAAATATATTGTGTTTTAAAACTTGAAACGATCAATGGATTTTGAAAATTACAAAGAAGGGCAATTTATGCAAAGACCACCACTTTTTGAAGCAAATGGTTTTATATATTGGAAAAACCGCTTTGAAACTTACGTGAAATCTAAAGATATAGATTTATGGTATATAATCATTGATGTGATAATGTAGCTACGAATAGTAAAGATGAAGATCAAAAGAAATTGATTGCTAAAAATAATGAAGCTAAAATGATGCTTTACAATGCTTTGCCTAAGAAATAATATGAAAGAGTCTTTATGTGTAAAACCGCCAAAGAAATTTGGCAATCTTTAATAGTCACTCATCAAGGAAACTCACAAGTTAAGGATACCAAAATTGATCTTCTTGTTCAACAATATGAACAATTTGTTATTCCCGAAGATGAGATTATTGATAGTGCATTTGCTAGGTTTAACACTATTATTACTTCACTTAATATTTGTTGTAGTCTCTTAATATTTGTTGTAGCAAGTCTCTCATCTTCATTGATAGTGTGGAGGATGTGTGAGCATGAGGTATGGATTGACCTGATTCAGCTAGAAACTGGAGCTATCAACGCCATCTTTATATGTGTCCCTGAAATAAAACAGTTAGCAATAAAGATAGAGAACGAACATGGCTTTGTCATTCGTTCTGCGAGGACAGACTACCCTCCGGTTTTGTGAAAACCGACCTATGATCAAGTAAAGTCTCTTTAAAAGAAGACTCTCCTTGACAGGAATTTCCAGCTTGTAGTAATGAATTTTCCAAAGAATCCACTTTGGAATCTTCATACTTAGCATGTTCTCATACCGGAACGTCTCAAAGCAGACAGCACGATAGAGTGAATCGGTGAATTGACATTCACGGATTGATGAGAAATTGATTTATAGAAATCACTCGCGTGTCATATGTTAAACATTTTTGAGACACGACGAGAGGTTTTAACTTTGAATCACATTTCCATCAAAAAATACTTTTGTTTGAAAGATTACACACAATCAATGTGCTCGGAAATAAGTTTGTGAGCACACTGAAAGGTTTTTGCAAAAGTATCCGTCAATCCATATCCTGGAACAAGTTTGATTCAATATTGAATCGCACCATTGTTGCTTTCTAGTTGTCACTTGATCATTGATCCAAGATGAATCTCACATGTCACCTACCAAGAGCTTGAGTGATGTTCGCTCTAGAAGGATTTCCATCGTCATTGTGAATATTTTCATATCACTCAGATGTTCTGGCAATACCACAAGGATAATGCATAGGACTCTACATATCTTATCTTATTTTCCACATTATGTGAAACAATAAGCATATTTGGAATGTGTCCTATCGAGATTAATGGATGGTCTGATGGCTCTAGACTCAATAGTGCGTTTTGATCCGCTCCTGGAGACTGGGGAGGCGTCTCCTGTTTAGGTATCAACATAGCTCACAATGAGCGGTCGATACATTGCACAGGGTTCCCCGTGAGAATGAAACAAGCTCTTTTAAGAGAACTTGAGTGGTTGGGAAGTGTAGTACAGTGTGTCACTGGGTCCATGACGTCTTGTCTTCAATACTGGTGTTACCTTAGTAACCGCCAGTAGATTATGAATTAAACTCGGTTTCTGCCCTAGGGTTGAATATTTGGAGGGCTATTTCTTTTCACCCTTTCTCATTTCAATTCTTTTTAATTCTTCAACCCCTTCAGTGCTTACCAAGACTTCACCACTAGAACCTTATTGGGTTTGTTCCAGTCCTAGCTCTATCTCAGTCCGCACTCTTCCCTTTCTCACTTTACTCCTTTTTTCATTCATTCCTAAGGACTTCTAATCTATCTATGGATTGTCCCTGGGAAGATCCTTCCGGTTCTGGTGGATCATGGGAACTTATACCTAACCTTAACCGTCCTTATAACTCCATGCATAAAGATAAATGGTCGGTCTTAGGTATTACTTCCACAAACGCCTTTGCTCCCCCTCAATATGTGCATCGATATACGAAAGAGTTTAGCACATATGTGGGAGCCTATTATTGAGTCCAAAAGATTACGTTTGATATCAGATTTCATATTTAAATCACATTCTCTCCCCCGATCAAAAATTTTAAATCTTTTGAGATTCTGGATCCCAATTGATTTAAATAATTTAGAAAATGTTTAGGAGAGAAATGCGGTTAATTTTTTAATATTTTCTGATAAAAGGAACCTTTTTCTTGCTCCCCCTCAATCTGTGAGGGAGGTTGTTATGTGTCAGATTTGAAGAGTTTACAAAAGATGCAAAGTTTTAGCGAAAACTCTTTTAAAATGTACTCATTCTGACACATAACCATCACCAATCGTTTAGTTGCTTTTGTACAAAGTGAAGAGTTTTGATGATACATAAAATTTTGAGAAATCATTCTCCCCCTCAATCAATGACGAATGTTAAAACTGAAATATTTTCATAAACTATTAACGTCATTGATTGAGTGAAAATTTTTATCAAACTTTTGAGTTCAATTTGATTTTCTTTCAAGATTTCATGGTACCACCAAGTTTTGCACAAACACTTTCCGGAAAAATCATAGAAGGGAAAGTATTTGGCGATAAAAAGAAGACTTCTCTTCTTTATCAAGAAATAATGCACTGAAACGTACATTAGATCGAGGGTGCATGAATATAAAGTAATTCACGCTCGGATGAACGGCACCCTTTACTAGGAACAACCGTCTTTTTGGCGATGTGTTTTACTCATTTTTGAAAACCGGGTTGCTATCTGAAGTAATAGCAAGCCATATTTTTTGAAGCGCGGGTTGCAGCCTGAAATGACTACAAGCCATCTTTGAAGAATGTTTTGAGAGACGACATGTTTTAGAAAAGAACTTTATTTGAAACTGAAAAACTCTTGCTCAAGCATATGTATGATTCCGTGTCATTGTTGAATGACATTTCTAGAAACGTACATAATATTGATTACACAAGAGACATGTCGTGAGAAGAGTATTTTTGTATTTTTGTAGTTTTTCAGATTTTTATGGGTTTTTTGTAATTTTATATTTTTCTATTTTCTTTTTGTGTTAATATTATGTACAAAGGATATGTGAAGCAGCCCCTTTACTCCTCCTGATCTTCATGAAGACTAATGAGATCCTCAGGCGTGAGACTCTTCGTACCAAGGCGTGGGAGAATGAAGTGAAATCGGTCCCTAGAAAGTGCTTTGGTGAAGATATCAGCTAGCTGGAACTCAGTCCTCACGAAGTAAAGTTCCACAATTCCTTTCTCAACTTGCTCCCTGATGAAGTGATGTCGAATGTCAATGTGCTTAGTCCTTGAATGCTAGACATTGTTGCAGCAGAGTGCAATTGCACTTTTGTTGTCACAGTACATGGGAATCTTGTTGCATATGAAGCCATAGTCTGAAAGTTGAGATCGCATCCATAAGATCTGAGCACAGCACGATGACATGGCAATGTATTCAGCTTCTGTGGAGGAGATAGATGTACTCATTTGTTTCTTTGACGACCAACTGACTAGCTTATTCCCCAAAAACTGTGCACCCCCAGATGTACTACGACGAGTGTCTTGACATCCCGCATGATCAGCATCAGAATATGCTGTGAGAGCCATAGAAGTTTCCTTAAGGTACCAAAGGCCCATGTGGATTGTTCCTTTAAGGTATCGAAAGACTCTCTTGACAGCTTCCAGATGTTTCTTGGTGGGTTTTGATTGATACCGAGCACACATGCAAACTGCAAATAGAAGGTCTGGTCTGCTAGCGGTAAGATACATTAAGGAGCCAATCATGCTTCGATACATGGTTTGTTCGACCAGAATTCCCACATCATCTTCATCAAGTTTTGATCGTTCAATCATAGGAGTATCAACTGAATCACAGGAGTCGAATCCAAATTTCTTCAAAATTTCATTGGCGTATTTGGATTGATTGATGAAGATGCCAATGGGATTTTGAGAATTTTGCAATCCTAGAAAGAAAGACATTTGACCCATCATAGACATATGGAATTCAGAACTCATCTCTTGGGAGAAACGATCACATTCTTTGGGATCAGAGGAGGCAAAGATGATGTCATCAACATAGATTTGTACATGAAGAAGGTTTTTGCCCGTTTTTCTGGTAAAGAGTGTAGGATCAACAACGCCTTTGGAGAATTTGTTAGCCAGAAGAAATTTAGACAAGGTGTCGTACCACGCCCTAGGTTCTTGCTTAAGCCCATAGAGAGCCTTCTTTAACCGATACACATGATTAGGGCGTTCTGGATCCACAAAACCTTTGGGTTGAGATACATACACCACCTCTTTTAGATCGCCATTTAAGAATGCAGCCTTGACATCCATTTGATAAACCACCATGTTTTGACTTGCAGCATTTGCGAGAAATATTCTTACGGCTTCAATTCTAGCAACAGGTGCGAAGGATTCTTCAAAGTCAATACCTTCTTCTTGTCGATATCCTTTTGCCACAAGCCTAGCCTTGTTTTTCAATACATCTCCATGCTCATCAAGTTTAACCTTAAATATCCATTTGAGAGCAATGATCATAGCACAATCGGGAGATGGTACTAATTCCCACACATCCAGTCGGTCAAACTCATGAATCTCGTCCACCATTGCAGTGAACCATGCGTGTTTAGACATTGCATCCTTGACGGTTTTTGGTTCAACTTTAGAGAGGACAGAATTGAAGAAACACCACAATGCGTCAGTTGCAGGTTGCTTGCGGGTAGATACTGGACACGAAGGGTTTCCAATAATGTTGTCTATAGGATGATCATTGGTCCATTTTCTAAGGTATTCATGGGGTTGAGGATAGGGAACTGAGGTATCCGTGTTAGATTCGTCGGAGGATGTGGCATCATTTGACGATTCAGGGGCAAAGATGTTAACAAATGGCTCATTAACAGGTGGAGCAAAAGGATTTACTTCAGACGAGTTATCTACAGTTGCCACTCGCTGTACAAGTGAAGGTTGGACATTAGAGGTGGTAACCGATTGACTGATGGTGGGGGCTTCAGCATCCCATGACAACGAAGTGGATGGACCGTCATTATCAACTTGGACATTCACTACCCCAGCTAGTGGTTGAACCACTGTAGCTTCAGGAGCATTCATCTGTTGTGGTTCAAAGTATTCATCAAACATTGGGTCAAACAGTTTCTTCCAATCTTCACTTGTAGGAGGTACAAAAGGAGCAGCAGGAATGGGATTCTGTACAAGCTTGGAACTTATTGGTCCAGGAGACAAAAGGTTAGGTACGGGTCCAGAACTTGACTGTCCAGGAACCGGTTGCTCGGTCAGCTCATCGAAAGTAACGTGGATTGTTTCCATTATGTCTCTGGTACGTTTATTGTAGATTCGGTACCCCTTTCGCTCTGGAGCATAGCCAACGAAGAAACCAATGTCTGCCTTAGCCTTGAGCTTCCCAAGGTCTTCATTGTCATTAGTTGGATAGCACAGTGCACCAAATACTCGGAGAAACGAAAGGTCTGGTTTTCTGCCATGAACCAGTTCATATGGAGTCTTGCAGTGGAGAGGATGTATCAAGGATCGGTTCTGTGTGTAGCATGCAGTTGCGATTTCCTCAGCCCAAAGAAACAAAGGAGCTTTGGAGAAGATGAGCATGGTCCTTGTAGCTTCAACTAAAGTGCGATTCCGTCTTTCAACGACTCCATTTTGTTGAGGAGTACATGGAATACTCTTTTGATGACTAATTCCGACGCCTTCATAAAACTGTGTAAGTTGTTTGTTCACAAACTCCGTTCCATTATCAGTACGAATGAATCTAACTGTTTTGTTGAGACGAACTTGTAACATCTTGATGAGTTTGATGATGGTATCCGGAGTTTCGTCTTTAGATCGCAGAAACTTTACCCACGTGAATCGAGAGTAATCATCAACAATAACAAGCACATATTTCTTTCCATTGATACTTTGAATCCTCATTGGTCCATAGAGATCCATGTGAAGAGTATGAAGAACTTCCATGATTGAATTGATAGTCTTGGGTTTATGGGTGTGCTTTTTGCTCTTGCCCACTTGACATGCGGAACACAAATGGTCTTTTTCATACTTAAGTCTAGGCAAGCCTCGAACAAGATCCTTACGTGTAAGTTCATTGATGGTACCAAAGTTCAAATGGTTTAAACGACGATGCCACAACCATGATTTGTTCTTGGAGGCTTTAGAGAGCAAGAAAATTGGAGAGGACCGTAGCACGTCTTCGATAGAGATGGTATAAAGATTAGTGCCCCGACTCCCCTTGAGAAGATCAACACCATCTAATTCTCTAACAAAACAGGTGTGCTTTCTGAAAGCAACTTCAAGATCTGAATCACAGAATTGACCCACAGAAAATAGATTATGCCCAAGTCCTTCCACGTAGTAAACTCTGGATATCACACTGTCTCCAAAGACATAATCACCATAACCCATTATAGATCCAAAATGGTCATTCCCAAATCTAACCGTACCAATAAACTTTTCCACGAAATTCTTGAGCCGCGAGCGATCTCCAGTCATATGTTTTGAGCAGCCTGAGTCCAAATACCAAAGGACGATTTGTACGACCTGCATTTGAAACCAGACCATCGTGGATAACTGAAAAAGTTGGAGCCCCACAAACAGTTGGGGTCCGTTTGGTTAGCACACACAAATATTGGATTATCATATGTTACAAATATCTCACTGGAATGCTCACATTTTGATGCACTAGAACTAGGAGTGGTACTAAGTGCTTCTATTGGGAATAGTCTACCAGTAGGTCTCCACTTCCTAATAGGCACAACTTTGGAGTTAGTTATCCTAGTCATTGGGCATTTTTCCCTTAGAGTGAATTTCCTTCCAGTAGGTCTCCATTGATAACCAACATTAGTGAACACTTTTCCTGTTTTGTTCCATACTTGTTTTACCCGTTTAACACTCGAGGCATTCATAACTGGAGGTTTCATAGTGGATTTAAGAAAGGACACAACACAAGCATCATGATTACCATAAAATAAGCATTTGTTACAAGTCTTACAAATAGCACCAGAATTTGAATTAATTACATAATTGTTAACACAAATGTTTGAATCAACTCGATTCCTTTCATTAAGCATAACTTTATTGTTCCTAGATGATTCTTCTACTTCCTTCATAAGTGTACTCTTAGCCGGCAAAGTCCTATCATTCTTTGTATTGCAATTAGGTTGTGACTTGCTAGCATTAGATACACCTTTTACTCCTGTAGAAGCAATGACGGGACATTAGTCTGATTAGTTGCTACTTGTTTACCGGTGATCATGATGGTGGATTGTGATATGGTTTGGGGATAATCAAATGTAACATGTTTGTTGCCACTGTTAGGGTGCGATGCAAATGACACATGTTTGTTGCCACTGTTAGGGTGCGATGCAAATGACCTATCCAACTTGTTATCATTCTTGGGGCATGATCCTATAGCATATTCTAGTAATTCCTGGGCTCTATTAGTGAGGAAGCAAGCACCAATAATAACATCATCATGTGGTTTAGGTATCCTCTCATCTTCAGAGGTTTCTCTAAGTAGGGCCAGACAATCCTTAAGATTTCTAAGATAGTTGTTATGAACTAACTTATTGTTCCTAAGGGGAAGAGAGACATTCACAGCATCGCACGCATATTTCTTACAAGCATGTACATTGGAGATTGCATGATCACATGAAACTACGGGCATTTTACCCTTCACCATAGTCTTTAGATTCTCAATTTCATTTAACAAAGAAGTAACTCTTTCATTGTTTTGGTCATGTGTTATTTTAATAGACTCAAACAATTCTTTGTAACGTTGTTTAGCGTTTGACATTTCAGTACGAAGCCACTCATTTTCATGTTGTAATTCATTGATAATGCCCTGTTTCTGAAAGTTTTGAGAATCTATCGACTTCTGGTAATTGGTATTGGTCACATCGCTTTTGTTCGATTTTAATTGTGCAATTTGGACCTTCAATTTCCGAATCATGTTTGAGTGAGCTTGAATTACTTCATCCTTTTTGGCTAATTCAAAACATGTGTCAAACTCAGGAGCATCCGAAGATGTCTTGGCATTTGATAATTTTGTGCTTTCTTCTAGATGTTGATATTTTAATTGTAGGTTCAGATTATCAACTTCTAGTTTTGAGAAATTCCTGACCATGTTATCATGGTCGTCGTTTTGAATTTTTTCAGTAAGTTTGTAATTCTCCCCCTCAAGCTCAATTACACGATTCTGAAAGACATTCAAAGTAACCGACATTTCATGAAATTGTCGAGCAGATAATGCTGAGTCAGTAACAGTATAAAACACATCTTTTGCAATGCAATTTGCAATCAAATTTTCATTCATTATGAGAATGTTTTTCCTGTCAATTTCACTGTATTTGAGATCAATATCTAATTGGTTACCCTCACTTTCCACTTCATCAAAAACCTTTTTCATTTGAGTCACATCATCATTAATGGTGTTTTTAAGACCCTCAAAATGTTCTTTGAGAAGTATAAAAAATGGCATAACTTCAGTTAGGTAACACTGTTTTGTTTGCTCAAAACCCCTTTCCCCTTCTGTAATCCCTGTAGGTGTAATTCTTAATTTACAGGTTTTCTCAAAGTCATTAAACAATTGACCTAGAACATACAAACCAATTAAAGTGTTACACTGTGTGGGAAGATTAAATGGTACGAGGTGCCTGGGTGTGTTCAGGGGGTAAATGGTTGGGTCAGCAATTCTAAAGATAGTGCGTATGTTACCTATAACTCTTCTGCTTGCATTTTCTCAATGTCTATATTCCAAAACACTTTGTCAGGAAGAATTCTATTTTGAGGAACAAAAATGGCAGAGTGATTGTCATTCGCATAATCATAGTGAAACACAATATTCTTAGCAATGCATTTAGGATCCTTTAATCGCTCAGCAAGCTTTACCCTAGTTCTATCCTCCGCCTCATTAATGTCGTCATAGGATCTCATATCAGGAGGGGCATGGTTAGGTTCAAGCATAGTGTTTGCATCATATAATGCAGGTTGTGCACCTAAACCAATTCTAAGGCATCTTGCATTGGGCTTAGAGGCATCCTGTTCACTAAATTCATCACTTAGTTTCCTATGGTTTTGCATCATATGAGCAGATTGAATGGTTTGGCCCTG
>JARVZY010002870.1:0-11463 GCA_030686995.1 Artemisia argyi
AAAATCCTGCAAAACATCATTATGACTCGATACAAGCATTTGACTCTAACAAATACGAATATACATGTTCATTTAATATTGTGGAGAATCATGATCGGTTTTGTTTCTTAAAAACATATTTGGGGTTTCCCCTTACACTTATCTTTTGCGAAATACCTTTGGATGAAGTTAAGACTAAGCCAAAAAAACAAAATAGAGTATTTTCATCATTTTAGTTTGAAACATGATCTACCAAAAATCAAAATAAAGCATGCATACGGAAACAAATAACAATCAAACAAATTAAAATCACACAAAACACGGGTTGCCTCCCAAGAAGCGCTTTTCTTTATTTACGAGTCTTGTAGCTAGACTCAAGGTCATGGGTTACTACGTGACCTCATCGTTGGTTTCACTCTCTAATTGTAAATAGTCTTTATAGAAACCAATCACCTTCTTCTCAATCGCTCCTATAATCCTATGGGCAAATTCCTTATCGACTTTATACTTCGGTCCTAGAGTCAACCAATCTTTGTAGAGAAGACTCTTCTTTTCCCATACATAATCCATGCCCTTTTTCTTATCCTCTTCATTGATGTCCTCAAAAGCACCAATGTTATCCATGTCAAATCGGGGCACAAAACGAAATTCTTTCATTCTATTAGGCATCCTATAAGTGATCCTATCGGTGTTAATCGCAAATCGGATTGTCCCTTCTATCTCATCATATTCTAACTTGGACTCTTCAACAAATGGTTTACCAAACACAACATTGGATAGGCGACAATCAATAACATTAGCAAGATCTTCAACAATCATAAAGTCAGTGATATAAGTAAAATTCCCAACTAAGACATGTAGACCTTTAATTCTCCCGACAAAGTTACAAACTCCACCGGGGTATTTGGGATCTCTTCTAGGTCCAAGTCTTGTTTTCACTATATCATTATAGACACTTGAGGACATAATGTTGATTGGGGATTTAAAATCAATGTAAGCATTGTCAATATGTCTATACCCAATCATACATGGTATCTTAGCATTCTTAGGATCGCCTCTCTTTATCTTAGGTTCGATTCTAGTAAAAGGAGGTCGAGGGTTATCAATAAGATTATTATAGTACGCAATCTCCTCCTTAGTGGGGTATAGATTAAAATAATCATCTAGCTTTGGATCAATCTCCCCTTCTTCAAGTTCCTCAACAACATCCTCAAAATCTTTAGCCCCCTAGGTCCTTATTTGAATACAAGGCGGTCGCTAGGTCACTAAACACATGGTCGAGCTCAACCTTAATCAACCTATTAAGCTCCCTAAGTTCCCTAATCTCACTCTCAATTTGTTCACGTAACAAAGCCACTTCTCTAGGGGAAAGGGGTGGATTCGCGTTTTCCATAATGGTCAACGGAATAGTCAATGAATTTATTTTACTAACAAAGGCACGAAGAAATAAGATAGACTAAAGAAAACCTAAAAATAAAAATAAAATCTTACTAGAAAGGAATCTAGCAAGTAGACCTAATAAAAAGAAATCCTAACCTAGACAATAACTATTCCACGGGCTGCGGCGCCAAAAACTTGATGCGTGGGAATTGCACCAGGCTTTACCTCTCGAGGGATCTCGAGAAGCTTACAACCCCCACCAGGCAGTGTACCTGATCGTTGTAGTATAGTATAGTGACAAGTACCGGGGGATTGATCGTTCAACTCAGGAATAGCGTCGCTAGGATTAGAAAGCCTAAAAACTAGGTCTAGAGGTGAGGGATGATTCTTTTTGTATTTTTATATTTTTATAAAAGCAAGTAAAATCTCGGGTTTTGGAAGAGTGGGCGGAATTAGTTGCTAGTCAAATAACCCAATAACTAAGATGCAATCAAAATAAAATAATAAAAATGAAAATAAACTAAATTAAGATAGTGGTGTGAGCAATATGTGGGAAAATGGTGTTTACTTAGATTTCACTACTCCCTTGATATCTTTTACAGGTTAATTACTTGTTACAGTTGCGTGGATGACGGATTGTATTCCTTAATACCATTCATGGGGTGGCGTACTTACTTCCCCAATCCTATAAGCTCCTACTTCACTCCTATGCCGAGCCGGCTAAGAAGCTCCTAACATGGGATCACTAGAATTCGTTCATGCATTAAATACAACCATAAAAACCTAGTACACATCGGTTCATATTTCTTAAGACGTTCAAGCAAGTTACACAATGGAGATCTGCCAGTTTTCTTAAGCCTAACATTGAAATCATTCATCCATTACAACTATAAACAAGAAATCAACCTATAATCAACATCTAGGTTTCATTACATCTAAGCAAACACACAAAAGATCTAGCCTAGCATGTTATAATCAAGACAAGCATAAGATATATTCAAACAACACATAGACATATTGAATGAATTGAAAGAGGACTTATCTTAATTGAACATGAATGGTTTCAAGGGGTGAAAACCCTTGAAAATACTGTTACAAACGACCTAGGGTTTATTAGGTTCGACCCTAGTATTCTCCACACAAGTTCCTCCTTTATGAATGAAAAATAGAAAAGTATATATAGATTTTGTGAGGTGACGGCGTCAAGAGTAAATTTCTGACGCCGTCATCTCGCCGCCAATAAAGTTCTCGGACTGCCTAGATCTGGAGCTGACACCGTCACGTGTAATCCTTCTTTAGGCCGTCACCAAAATAACTCTTGACGCCCTACTTCTGATGCCTTCAGGTTTTCTCTGGGTCGTTATGGATTTTGCTCCTGACGCAGTCAAATTTTCCTTCTTGACGCCGTCAGGTACTGTTCCCAGCATGGAAAATTAAGTCTTTGCCGTTTTCTTCACTTTTATACTCCAAAAACATCCAAAATGCTTTCTTTTCCAGAATTCACTCCCAAAGTACCTAAAATCACAAAAGGAACGATTTAGGGCAATATTTGATCAAATAAATTCCAATTCTGGCTTAAATGACCCCCTAAAAATGGTTCATTTTTCGCCTCATCAAGCTCATTATACCCAAGTGCCCAAACATAGTTCAAATATATTCTAAAAATCGTCTTCTTAGATAAATCAATAGCAATAATCATATCTTCTAAGTTACTTTTAATCATCGCTATATCAGCTGTCTCAATTGCAACCTCTGTCCCAGCCCCTATCGCCATACCAACATTAGCTGCAACGACTGCAAGTAAGTCATTAATCCCATCACCTACCATTGCGACTGTTAGTCCTTTTGATTGCAAGTCCTTGATCTTCTCAGCTTTTACTAAAGGGCTAGTTTCAGCAAACACTTTTTCAATGCCTATTTCGCTTGCTATAGCTCGTGCAGTTGATGAGTTATCGCATGTTACCATTATGGTTTTAATGTCCACTAAATGTAAATAGGATATGACCCGTGGAGCTTCTGGTCATAGTTATCAAAATCGCGATCGTGATCGTAGGATTACGATCCTACATACAAAAAACGATCAGGATCTTAATAAGATCGTAATTTAAGTAGGTTCGTATCAGGATCGTAGGATTGCACGTAAGATCATAGGATCGTTTAGGATCTCCTATTGTTGTTGTTATTATTATTATTATTATTATTATTATTATTATTATTATTATTATTATTATTATTATTATTATTATTATTATTATTATTATTATTATTATTGTTATTATTATATATTTTTATTATAATCGTCACTTTTATTAGAAATAGGATTTATAGGAAATTAGTGGGAACCCGAGACATGATCTGAGCCCCCACTCCTCTAGTTATAGCAAAGTCAATCCTACTAAAAATATGAACAGCAACATGTGTTCCAATGTCTTGAGTCATAGAGAACTTTCGGATTCGCTTCAGTAAGGCCACCGTATCCTTCTAAAGTTCCCCAAAAGAAGAGAATGAGACGGGGAGAAACCCATATCCAATATTTGCGCACTTAGCTTCATACTTGACAAGTTTACGTTGTGCAGCCTCAATCACCGCACGACCTGGCACAAAATCAACCATACCAGTTTGCGTCAATGGCGATGACCCTGTCAGATCAACACAAACATCAAGACCTCCGTCCCAAGAGTAGAGCAACATATCTGTCGGACTTAAGGGGTTGTCCCTTTCTCCAATAAGCCCAATATCCACTTATTTAAGAGCCGAAACCCCCGAACATGAACATATGTCAACTAGAGTATTGCGCACCATGTTATGCCGGTGTTTAATACCAATAATACCAGCACACCATACAGCATGGTCCCCATAAATATCCTCCGTAAAGACCCTGAAACAAGCTGAACACGGCATTTGAACAGAGAACAAGGGAACACCTAGCCGATAACATAACACATACCGGTAGGTCCGAGCATTCATAGTCTGCCCTAACCCAGATATCGGAACCACCCTAAGCCAATCTGAAGTGTAGTCCTCCATTTGAGATTTCCATAACGCCATCTGTCGAGTAGATAGGGAAAAAATGGATTCAGCCACATGGGTAACACGTGTGAAATATATATATGCCAATTTATTCATGAGTTTGGGGGCAGCAATCTCACTTGGATTACTCAAAAGTTCAATCTCCATTTTATCATTAAAAGCACACAAGGCATCATCAAAGGAAGGCCCAGAAGTTACAATACCAGAATTTCGGAGGAGCTTAGTTTGTAAGCTAGCCGATTAGAGTCTCGACGCAAGGAATGCATAGTTCAAGACATCACCTGCAGAGTATACACCAAGCCCCCCAAATGCAAAGGGTAAGGTGGCAAGCCTCCATTGCCAATCACCAAAACCATGCCCAGAAGCAGTGACAATACGCTCAAGAGAAGAACGAAGTGCCACAACAAAAGAAATCTGAGCACGCTCAAAGACCCGAGGAGAACATATGCGCACAGAGAAATAAAACTTGGAAATACCGGCGCAAGCACGAAGGAGCAACAACTCACACTGAGGGTCATTAAGCTTTGCAATAACACCCATAAACTCAATGGTTTTAGCAACCCTTTCCATAACAAGCTCACTACTAAAATCAAAGTACACACTAGCAGGCCTACCCAATAATTTAACACCGTGTGCAGGCCGAGCAATATTAGGCGGGAAAACACCCACAAGCCTACTTCTAGGGTCTTCCTTTGGCCAGAAAACCTTAGTTTTACCAACATTAAGGTGCAAACCGCAACGTGGTCCATCCAACATAATAAGCTCTAAAGCTTTTCTGATGACCAAAGTATCTCCAATAATAGTACCAGCATCTAGATACCAAGCTTGAAAGGAAAGGGTAAAAGAGTCTCTAATCTTGCATACCAGAGGATATAAAACTAAGGCAAAAAGTAAAGGGCCAAGTGGATCACCTTGTTGCACACCTTGTTCGGACCATAAGGTGTGTTCCCCATAATACAATCTTGCTGGGCTGGAGTAGCAAAATTCTACCCAACGTGAAATCGCAGGACAACGAAGGCGAACCTCATGTAACATAACCTCGCGATCCACCAAATTGAAGGCATTTCTGAAATCTACCAATAACATCGAAAGACCCACCTCATCTCCACGGTCCTCAATCAGCCGATTCACGGCATGAAGAATAGCCTCCCTTCCTCCAGATACCCGAACACCAAACTGTAGGTCATTTAAATAACCATCCAAAGAATGGCCAATCATGGCAGCACTAACCTTGGAAACTAAACGCCTCCAAACAATCCCCACAGCAATAGGACGGATGCCACCTCCCGGCTTGACTAATGGTGTAAGAGGAGCACTAGCAATGTACTCACCCAACGCCCTGGGGCATTTACCATCAAGAAAAAGATTAACCACTTAGGTGATAGAAAAAACTAACTCATCAGAAATAGCCACGACAGCACCACTTAAATAATCCAAAAGGTGTTGGGCACGCAAACCATCCCGACCACAAGAAGTACCACGAGGAAACTCTTAATCATATCAAGAACCATAGCAGGAGATGCAGTGAGGTGATGATGATCAATAGGTATATGTGACAAAAGGGGAGCAGATTTGAAAGGGTGCTTAGCTTTTAAGTCCTCAAGAGTAACATCATTGTAAGGAGCAACACCCGAAGAAGAAAGAACTCTGACAGCCGCAATATAATGGCCATCACAAATCTTTCTCTTACACTGCTTAACATTACGCTCACACAAATCCAAGTTTTTCTCATCAATATTAGACCATGATGGGGATGATTCGGCTAAAACATCTTTTGCAAGTTGCAAACTACCACCAGGCATGTCCCAAGATCGAATGGCATTAACAATAAACTTTTCTTGTCGTTGGCGCTTAATAGCAGACCTACACTCTTGATTGCTCCTCGGGCAAAAGGTTTTAAGAAGACAAAGAGGCAAGACTGACAAACTGATCTAGCAAGAAATGTCATCAGGTGTGCAGATCACCTTAGCAATGGCTCCTTTCAATACCCGAGAGAACCCCAAGCGACACTTGGGAGGGATAGATTTAACAGTACGCATCAAGGAGAGGTAAATCGAAACCACCATGTTGGTTATGCAACAAGTTTACAACATGATCAAGCTGCTCAACTTGTGGCTTTGTAAGGTCATAGAGCACGAACCGAATAACACTTATTATTATTATTATTATTATTATTATTATTATTATTATTATTATTATTATTATTATTATTATTATTACTATTATTTATTTATTTATTTATTTTGGCTATATTAACTTATTAAGCATAAGCCCATGTCTTAAATCCTAATGACTAAGAATTCTTTATGAAAGCTATTATTTTGGTGTTGTTAATTGATTGTTTTTTGCAAGATTCATGAGTGTGAAATCATTATGCTTTTATGGACTATTTAGAAATAGTTTAAATATGTCTTTTTGGGTTTATTATGACAAATAATCTTGTGCTTTGTAAACCATCTAGATACTTGATCCAATTTTGTTCATAATTTATTTTATGTTACATATAAAAACATAAACTATATATTAAAAAATTTCAATAATATTATAAGAATATCCTAATTTAAATTATTTGGCCATAAAAAAAATGTTGTGTTGCCCTCTATTATAAATTATGTCATTTCATTTTCAGATATAATCCATTTATCTTTTTGCATTAATCTATATATTGTAACAAAAAAATCACAGAATCACATACAAATAAATTAACACTATCTTTTTCCTTTAATCTAAATGTTTTTCCGAAAAACCTATAATAAAAAACATTTAAACAAAAAGTTGGTGCACGTATGTAGTAACTTTATGCAAGTATGCATTGCAATATATCTAATATCTACTACAGCAGTACTTGAAAATATAACTTTTTCTTTTATAATCCATTTAGATTCGTTTATCATATAAAATATTATATAGAAATATAAAACTACAACCCCTATACAAAAATATATACATTTTCATAGGATCTTACAATCCCAATCCGATCCTAGGATTACGATCTTGCTAAGCCAAAAATGATCCTATGTAGGATCCCGATCCTGACAACATTGCTTTTGGTTTTACTGGATCAGTAACTCCAACTGCACCAGTGATGCGTGCGTATATCGTTGTAGAATAGGATTATTCTTTATCAAGTTTTAAATTTATATTTAGCCGACTTATCCTATAACACACACTAACGAGCAGTGTACCCGATCAGTGTAGCGTAGTTGGTAAGTAGAGTGTCGATAACTAAGAGTGGAACGTTAATGTCTATCAGTATTTTAATTCCTAAGTTAGTTTTACAATCTAATCTAACGTGAGGGGGTTTTCAGTCTGAGAGACTGGCACGATTTGAGTTGATTAGTAAAATAATAAAACTATTGAGATAGAATGCAACGAATGGCGAACACGTACACTGATAGATAACAGATACAGATAAGAGGCCTGACAAATGATTAAGTAGCTTATCACTTTTTTTATTGCTAGTTTTATATGATGAGTGTCATAATCTATTCTCTCTCGTTGGTATCATGACTATAGGCGAGTAAACTCTTAATAATTACTTATGTCTATTCTATTTAACCTTTTTTAAGGGCTTACACTAACTTATAATGCTAGTGAAGAAGACGTGGGAGGGGTATGGCAGCCCAAGCAAGCCACAACTAAACACAGAGGTTATCAAAGCACATATAACAAGAACCAAATAAACATCAAATAAACTTTAATCGATGGGAAAACAATTTTAAGGGGGGTAATATGGCGGTCACAAGCCCATCAACCCTGATGGATTAAAGTGTACTATTACAATAAAACAAAACTACTTAATAGAATTAAAACACAAGGAGGATCTTCTTACTGCTCTTGAAATCTTCAATTGGGTGTGTCTTGTGTTGCCTTTTCCGTTGCTATTCTTCTCCTTAGGGTTTTTGTAACTCTTGGTTCTTTTTGGCACACAAAATTCGACGGTATCTTGGGGTATTTATAGTTTCTGTCAGAGGGTGCGATGCGGCGCATTGACTAAGTAGATGCGGCGCATTGACTTAACATCGCGTGGGGTACAAGATTATTATATTCTGGAATATCCGTACACCGTCTTCAGATGCGGCGTAACTTAGATCTTTATGTGGTGCATGTCCTTCAGTATCTTGGATTATATTTAGTGAAGTTTTGAGAGAGATGCACCGTATGTATGAAATGTAATGCGGCTTATCTGGAGTAGAACAAGTTGGTTCTTCTTTGTTGACCAAAGTTCCATATGCGGCACATGGAATAATTACATGCGGCACATTCTTCAACGTCAGGCAATGGTCTTCGAAATCATCTAAGTATAGTCATACGACGTATCTATCTAGAATGATACGGTGTATCTCCTTGAGTTCAGTAGACATTTTCCATCTTGTTCATTTATCTCCATATTTCGTCCAAAATCACTAACTTTCACCAAATGCTTGTTTTTATCTGAGAATTACTAAAATAAACGATTTAGTATCAATTCTCATAGATAGTAATATAAAACAAGTAAAATATATAGGACAAATGATGACAATAATACGTACTTATTTTATGTCATCAAATATCCCCCCACTTGAACTTTACTTGTCCCCAAGTAAACCTTAGATTAAACTTATGAAAATGTATCCTAAAAGATATTAGCATGTATTTTTATAATTAAACACTTATTCATTTTATCATAATTGCACAACCAAACAATTAACGAACTATAAATAAAATATTTCTCTCAATCTCTCAACTATTATAATTCGCTCAATTGTTCGGTCATGACGACTATTCTATCATAGGCTTGGTAAGTATACATATCTCCCCCGCTAAAGCTAAGGAGTAACAAGTCTAAAGCAGTAAAAAGGGTTGATATGGCTTAGGGTTAAACCTAGCTTCGTTCAAACATCATGCATAAACTTAGTAGATCGTTGGCGCGAGTCCTTGACGCTTCAAACGACGGATGGTCACTAATGTGTTTCTTGGATCATTGGTGCGTTATTTTTTATAACGGATGGTCACCAATTCACACACCAAATCGTTGGCGCGTCATTTGATTAATCTAATACTCGGATGGTTATTACCTTATTCACACACTTGACCATTCTCGCTTAGCCATCATTATATCCGGATGCTCGAAAGCTAACAACGAATACAACAATACGGTATAGGGTATGGATAATATTTGGGAAATACATAAATTGGTGTAAAACAAAAAATAAACAAAACAAAATAGACTAAGTCCTATGTGTGGTTAATTACTTTCCGAACCATCCCAGGAATAAGACACATATCATTGACTAACTCATGCTTTAACACGGAAACTCACGCTTTACAAGGTAGACATGAATCAGACTCAAAAATATCTTAATCAAATACTAAATCTTAGTTGGCGTTCCTATAATGGTCAACTCTCTTGCAATCCATAAATATAGTACAACAAATAGTGGCGATATCTACCACTTATACAAAACTTTACATCTTTGATTTTTCAAACTTCCAACTTCTTCTTTCTTTTTCTTTTCACTTTTTTTGTTTTTGTTTTTTTTTTTTTTTTTTCATTTTTTATAACTAATAGTGTAAAATTTCACCACTTCACTATAGTAACAAATGTGGATGATTTTTCCATATTCTTCATAACTTTAGATATAAAAATAATAGTGAAAGTAGTAAACAAACAAAAATTAAAAATACAATATCTATTTTCACTCAAATTGCATTGTACAATTTCCCGACCTAACCAAAGATAATAAATTAAGCACATGAACACAGAAAATGCGGGGAAACACACTTTTACCAAATGCAACTAACCACGGACTTAAATCTACATGGTAGGCTAAGGTGTAAAGGTGTAACGAAATATTTTTATTGGTGTAAGAAACGAAAGGAATGGCTCTGAGGGTTTTTCTAAGGGTACTTACTCTAAAAATGAGAGTAACAAAAGGGTTTATACGGGGGTTAACTAACCAGTGTAGTTAGTTAATAACACATAACATATAAAGGCTATTTGGGTGTAATCCTAGAAATTTACCAAGTTAGAAAAGTCACTCCAATTATATCAATAATACTCATTATGCTGGTCTCGAATAGTATAAAAGCCAAGTTCTAAAGTTTACAAGTCACCGGCACACTCATATATTTGTGGAATTTGGGGTAAATAATAGGAAACGGATACGCTTAATTCTCACAATTTTATATAATAGTAGTTATGTGTGCGGTTATGCAACTTAGATTTAACAAAAACATGCTAGAAAAATTTTAAATTTACGCATATTAATCACATATTAACGCATATTTTTGAAAAATTAAGGACAAGTAATGTTCTAATTCTCCACCCCCCCCCCCCCCCCTCACTTAAGTTAAACAACGTCCTCGTTGTTTGATTATGAAATTAAAAACAAGAAATAAAAAGAGTTAAAACGGAAAACTCCCCTGAGATTTGCTCAGTATGATCCTCCATTATGTGTTTGTGAGCAAATTTTTATTTTCTGTGAGTAGAAGGCGTTCAAACCTCCATAAATGATGTCTCCACAGAAAGTACAGAAATATATAAATACCACCATTTATAAACACATGTGTTAAGAAAATCAAAGCTTGTGCAAAATCTATTAGTGGTTAGTAAAAATAAAACCTAAAAATTGAAAATTAAAAATCTGAAAATTTCATCAGGTCAGTCGATGCGCCGTATCCATGGGAAGGGATACGGCGTATCGAGCTTAGAATTAGTACGAGTCAGAAAAATAGATGCGTCGTATCCTTAACCAGGGATACGCCGCATTAAAGAAACTGACATAAAGTTTATAGTTCAGAAAAATAAAATGCAGAAAAATAAATGATAGATATGACTTGTACAGTTGATACGCCGCATCCATTGAAGGAGATGCGCTGCATCAAGTGCAGGTCTGACAGACTCGACAAAAAAAACAGAAAAAGATAATCCGGGTTGTCTCCCGGAGAGCACTTTTCTTTATTCCAGAGTCTTCAAGTTAGACTCATCTTCAACTCCTATTTTGTTCTTCTCACGTACCATCCCTCATCCTTGATGCGAAAGATGTCATGATATACTTGTGTCACATTATCTTCAGTACAAGTTAGCTCATT
>JARVZY010000359.1:0-27362 GCA_030686995.1 Artemisia argyi
ACATCAACAAGCTCCGCTTGAACAATTTATCTCATCAACATTGGAAGCATCGACTTCGGCAACAATTCAATCCATTATGTTCTTAGTCGACATATTGTGATCCCTCATCATCGCCTTGGTAAAAATGTTCATTGAGGAACATCTTAACTAAGAAAGTCTTATACGTTAACCATTCTATCAACGTTTTCACAAAACCTCTTGAATGAGAAGCATTCATCATCCCTAGGCTTAGTCAAGGACTCATAAGACCTAAAACCTTAGTTTTGAACATTAGGATAAAACCACAAAAATCAAGACAATTCCTTTTGAGTCTTCCCTCCAGATCCCACGGCACCCTCAGACCATACGGGCGGAACCCACTTTTTGGTTCCGCCTGGTCCGCCAAAGCCACAGAATGTTTTATTTAAGTTCAAAACCAAACACCTCTTTACTCACAACTCCAACTTACCATCAACCCATAAGATTCACAAAATGAACAAAACCTCAAGCATCTTCCTCATAACCTTTCATCACTCAAACCTCAAACAACCAATGTGAAATGAGAAACCGAATTATCCTTTGTCCTATCAATATCGAGTCATCCACCATTTCAATATCGAGTTATCCTTTGTCCTATCAATATCGAGTCATCCACCATTTCCATGCCCTCAAAGAAACCAAGAGTCAATATCATCTTCACCAATAACTCCACCTAGTCATCTTCACAAGAAGATTTCACAATGCAACCAAACAAGTGTGTCATCCCCACTATAACCTAACCTATTAAGATTAAACCACCTTTCATGATACATGAACCTATGTTCACCCTTGTGTCGCTCTTTGAAACAAAGGGCAATTTTCATATCCATACACTCATTAACATATTTGCCTATGTCGTCAAGAGTCAAGTGAATTTCATTATGAAATGCGTCTTTTCCACTTTCTAGCAAGTGAAGAACACAAAGAAGATATCCATGCTTCAAGTGTTGTCAAGCAATCACCACCTCATTTCACATATCCACTCACGGTCGTTAACCATACTTTACCACCGTTCACCACATTGTTAAAACAAATGAAAAACGTCATTGAAACATCACTTGCATTATAAAACATTTTTGAGCATCAAAATGAGTCAAGATAATCGCACCTCCACATTGTTCTCTTGTTGGCACACACTAGAACATACACATCATCATGCCTCCTCTAACCCACTACGACCTCAATGACACCATTAAGTACCTACCCTAAAACCACAAAACCAAAGGTCTTACTCAAACTCAAATCGATGTTTTCAAAGCCTTAGAAAAACCATACGTCCATGAGGGTAGAACCATTGATCCATCCTTCTTAGAAGGTACATACCTCTACACGGGACTTTCCACAATCAACTTTGAGTGTCTCTTAGAGATTAATGAGCTTACGTGTCCTAGGTTTATTTTAGAAATCTATACATCCGTCACTCTCTCCACAGATGAGTATGGTCGCATGTCTATTAACTTCATTGCTAGTAGTCATCAAGACTCCTTCTCTCTCGAAGAATTTGCTCAAACCCTAGATGTTCCAAACTGTGGTATTCGCATCTACCCCAACAAACATTCCCTCTCAACTCTTGACACACTCATTGATTGAGTCCATCCCTATCATACTCCTCTTGTCTCCAAGGATGAACTCCGTGACCACCTATTCATTAGGACCACCAACACTAGGAGAACTAGAACCGGTAATGAGGTTGATAAAGATCCATATGGAATGGAACTCAATGAACTCAAGCCCCAAATTCAAGAAATGGGAAGAACTCCTTAGAGCCAATGTCATTAGCACCATAGGAAATCATGATCACATCAATGTTTGTCTTTGCTACATGCTCTACTCCTTCTTCATTAGGCAACCTTTCAACCTTACCTACTTCATGACCAAGAGAATGGCCGACATTCCCGTGTGAGGCACAACGGCTAAGCCGTATGGAATGCTCTTGACCCGTCTCTTTAGGTTCATCAACTCCTAGAGGTCTTCACCTAGATTACTCTATCATTCCACACACCTGTGTCCCAATAAGTGATAGGAGAGTCTATAAAGCCCAAGGAAAACATTTTCCAACTCTAGGCTTTGCCCAACTCTAGGCTCCCACCTCTAGAATACATTTTCCAACTTTCGGATATTCCAAATGAGTCGACGGAGTTCAAGCAAACAAAGGGGATGTTCAAAAACATCGAGAAATTTCTTGAAATGCTCAAGAAGAAGATTGACCGTCTATGAGAGCGGGTGTGTAGGAGTGTTTGGCACTAGGTGCTATTTGAACAATTTGGTCGTTTAAACATTATGTGGTATGTATTTGTGTGTTTTTAGGATATTTGGTACTATTTGGTACTTGTAGGAACTAACATTGATGCAGGAATACAACTTTTGGCAAGTTGTCAAATTTTCATGCTTATCAAATTTTCACTAAGTATAGTGAATTTCGTTAGCCCCCGGTCAAAGTCTTATGATACGTGTGTTTACATGTCTAATTTTTGCATTTCCTAACCAGGTATGAATTATATTTTTAGTTTTAGGACTTTTCGAAAATTTTGAAAATCGTCTCGCAGGTTTAAATCGCGTTCTGTCTGATTTTTCAGTGCTGGCGGATCCCAAATTTGGGTTCCGCCCGTGTAAAATCTGGGTAACCCAGATTTGGCCCAACGGACCAGACGGAACCCTCATTTGGGTTCCGCCTGTGTATTCCCTGGGTGCCGCCAGTAGCCTGCAGAATTTTTATTTTTGTTTTCACCATTTCAACATCCAAACACCAAAATCCAATCCTTTTAGATAGAAATCCATTACCTGCAATGTGTTTAGCATAATAGGGTACATCTCATTTCTTATAACTCAACCTAAACCATTTCCCGCCAAAATTCAAAAATAACTATAACCACCCCAAAGCTCCTTCACACATAATGGAAGGAACCCTTCTAACGGATCCTTGAAATCCCTGAGATTTTTCCATCAAACAAACTCACCAAAACCACTAAGTATTTAGTGCAAACCTTGTCTTCTTACTTCACCTTTCTCATTGGATTGACTTCCATGACACGACAACCCACAATTAGTTTTCCAAATCATTAGGAACCACCATTTTTGTATGGACTAACATCAAATCCAAACACTCCTTCCCACAATTCTTTTTAAGTTTGATCACTTTAGAATACCCCAAAACTCACACCAACACCATTACCTCTCTCAATCTTAAAACTCTTGCAAACCAAGATTTGAGATGACTTAATCAAAACACCTCATCCGAATCATCAAGATAAAACCACTAGGATTAGTGTTAAACCTTGTTGCTTCAACAAAACCATCAAATCAAGCTCATCACTTGACATCTCTTCACCTATCCAAGACTTCCTTAACCTTACTACCTCAACACCAATGGAACTTTTTCCATACACCACCAACATCACCACATCCACTATTGGAAACTTTTGAAAACCTATCACCTAAACCATCAAGCCCTCCATCATTGTCACTCTTTGACACCATTGCCGAAACGGAAACCAAACAACAACCAATATTTCAACCAAATGAGACATTGGATGATGCACCTCATCCACCGTCATTGCTTGAGAGTTTGGCCTACCTTTATGCTAAATCCTCAATTTTTCCAAATGATCAAGGTCTTACACACCTACAATCATTTGTGTTTCACCCCATTCACAAAAACCTTCATGGTAACCATTTACAAATAACCAAGCCTACACCATTTTGTTCAAACAACAACCACCACAACAACAATAACTACCACCACCTCAAGAACCTTCCCAACACTTTGAATCTCTATTTTCTTCGTATAAGAAAATAAAAGCATCTCAATGATCTTCCACCAAGACCAACAACAACCACCACCTTTCACAAATGAATAACCAAGGTCATTGCTTAACCAAAATGAGTCTTTCGACCACAACCAACCACCACAACAAGAGTATCATCACCCAAAACCATTGTTGTTTCACCCTATCCAATAAAATGAGGTTTATCCTAAACCACATTGTGGAACGTCTCAAGTTTAGAGTCTCCAAAATGAAACAAAACCGTTTCTTTTGGAAAATATTTCCCATTTAAACCAACAAACCAAAACCCGTGTCACCCTCTCAACCTTCAAACTAAAGCCCGCTACAACCACAACCCACATTTTCTTCCTTAAACAACCTTAGCCTTGTTTTTGGAAAATGTTTCTCACAAAGGAAAATGATGATTTCCTTATAGCTTTTTATGGTCGTAGCTTATTTGTAGCTTTTTCTTTATTTCTAGAGGTAGGATGGTGTCATCCAATTTTCTTGTCTTTGACTCTTTAAGAGTCAAAGTTTTACATGGAATGAATTTCGTTCTACTACAAGGTGTGCATTGTTTGTTGACCATTTAGGTATAATAAGTGAACTATACCTTGCTATGGTAGCATACATATATCTTGTGTTTTAGAAACTAACCTTTCTTTTTGTAGGATCATTATTCATGTTTTCCTTCCTTGAAAACTCCATTTAGGGGAGTAACATTCAAGGGGGAGCATGAGTCTTGCTTTATTCCGCTTCACAACTCTTAGTTGTGTTTTTAAACATGAAATGCTTTCATGACATATCTTGTGCGGAAACTAACTTTTCTTTTGTAGGTTCAAAATCCATGTCTCCACTCTTGGCACTCCATGTAGGGGGAGTATCGACCAAGGGGGAGCATGGCCATTATTTCGCTTCACTACTCTACTTTTTGTTTCGACAAAAAGGGGGAGAATTTAGAGTAAACTTGTTCTACTTTTAATATTTCCGCTTCGCTAACTCTTTGCAAAAACAAGTTTTACTACTAACTTTATAAGACTTAACACTAAATCTCGTGGCTTACTTTTAAATAAAGTTTATGTTTTGTCATCAACAAAAAGGGGGAGATTGTTAATACAAATATCGCCTAAAAACGTTATTTATATTTTACGATCTTTGCTAAGTTTTGTTAATGACAAAGTATGAAATTTAGCTAAGAGTAAATCATCACTTGAAGTGTTTAAGTCTTGTTTAACTAAAGTTTACATTTCATAAAACATAACACAAGTTTATTTCTTATATTAGAAATAAGTCACATCATATTTATGGCAAGTTTTGTCATTATGTATTTATGGCAAGTTGTGTGTTTGACTTGCTTTCATGTTGCTTACAAGTTTCATGTTTGACTAACTTTAGGTGATGTGACATTGTTTGGTTGCTAGAAGTTATGAGACAAGACATTGTTTGGTTTGGGAAGTTATTGCAAAAACCTACTGCAGACCCGGCGGTACCCTGGGGGTACACGGGCGGAACCCATCTCAGGGTTCCGCCTGATCCGCCGAGCATGCAGTATTGGTTGCTATAAATACCAAACCACTTGTTTGTTTTGAGCAACCCTTTTAGGACATATATTCACATATTCTCTCAACTAACTCAGTAACCTTTTGATTTGTGATTCTCTTATGTAGCAAGGGGATTCACAAGATCATTCAAGAAGTTACAAGCTTCAACTCTAAAGTTGCAAGTCTTGGTAGCTTGGTCATGTATAAGCTTTGGTAGTTTATACTTCATGTGTGTCATGTATGTAGAAGTTATTGGTTAGTATTTTAGGCCTCAAAATACGTAGTGTGTCGGGAGTGGTTGTACCCTTGGAAAAGAACTCGACATCTAGCTTTGTGTCGGTAAAAGTGTAAGCGACGTACGGGAGTGGTTGAACCCATGTAAAAGAACTCGACATCTAGCTTAGTGTCGGTAAAAGTGTAAGCGACGAATGGGAGTAGTTGTACCCTTGTAAAAGAACTCAACATCTAGCTTAGTGTCGGTAAAAGTGTAAGCGACGTTGTAAAGGTTTTCTCCGCCGGTGAAAGGAGCTTGTTGATTAGTGCTTATAACTCTCGAGTTGGAAACTCGGGGCGTGGATGTAGGGCAAGGAAAAAGAGTCCTTGTAGCCGAACCACGATAAACAATCGTGTTGTGGTTTGATCGTTTCTTTCTTTATCTTTGCTTATTACATATTGTCTTTTAGTTAGAATTGCTAATCACATATAAAGCTTTCCAAAAGAATTAAAACAAGTAAAGTTGTGTTTATATCTTGAAACAAATGTAAAGCTTTTCAAATAACTAAAACAAGCAAAGTTAGGATCATCACAAGTAAAGCTTTTCAAAGTATGAAACAAGTAATGTTAGAATTGTTATTCACATGAAAAGCCTTTCAAAGAATCAAACATATAAATTTGTGTTTATATCTTTTAGTAAACGTAAAGTTTTTAAAAGGATATTTAAGCTAAATAAGAATCGAAAAAGCGGTAAACTATTCAACCCCCCTTCTAGTTTTCCACAGAATGTAAAAGTAAAATAGGTAAAAGAATGAAAACAAATACTCCCCTGATTCGTTCGGTATGGATAGTGTGGTAACAAGGTTAGATCTTCCTCCAAGAAAATGAACATTCAAAGCTTCCCTTCCAGAAAATAAATCATCTTCTTGTCATATATAACCTGTTAAACCTGAGAAAACAAACAAGGTAACCTCGCGTAAAATCGGCGGCAATCTATATGTACTAACCATTCCTAGAAAGCAATGTAAGATATAATGCTTGTGGAATGAATGTTTGCAGATTTCCTGGAGTTTATAAAACTAAAGAATTAACAAAAGCTTTAAGACTCCGTTAGAAAAACAAAACTCGCAAAATTTCAAGAATTTTATACATGACGCCGTCAGACTTTAATTCCTGACGCCGTCAGAAGTGCCCTGCAAAAATCTTTACGTTAACTTTCCAGAAAATTTCTGGAAAAACTTATGTCCTACTTCCTGGAAAATCCTGCAAAACATCATTATGACTCGATACAAGCATTTGACTCTAACAAATACTAATATACATGTTCATTTAATATTGTGGAGAATCATGATCAATTTCGTTCTTAAAAACAAATTTGGGGTTTCCCCTTACACTTAGCTTTTGAAAAATACCTTTATATGAAGTTAAGACGAAGTTAAATGACAAAATAAAGCATTTTCACAATTTAGCTTGAAACATGATCTACCAACAATAAAAATAAAGCATGCATACGGAAACAAATAACAATCAAACAAATAAAAATCATGCAAAACATGGGTTGCCTCCCAAGAAGCGGTTTTCTTTATTTACGAGTCTTGTAGCTAGACTCAAGGTCATGGGTTATTACGTGACCTCATCATTGGTCTCATTCTCTTAGTCATCTCCAATCTTAGTTTTGTATTTCGGACCTAGTTGCAAACATTCTTTGTAGAAACCAAGTATTCTATTCATGACATAATCTACTCCTCTACGTCTATCCTCGTCATTCCTATAATAAATTGCTTGCTTGTGTTCCTTTTCTATGTTTGTTAGAAGGCGGTATTGTTCAATCTTACAGGGCATTTGGTAAGCAATCTCATCGTTCTCTTCCTTGAATCTAACTATCCCTAGGGACGGATCATAACTCAGCTTAGAGGACTCAGCAAACGGTTTTCCGAACACTACTTGACTTAAGCAATCATATATTATCGGACGAATATCTTCTACAATCACAAAGTCGGTAACATAAGTGAAGTTTCCTACAAAGACATGTAATCCTTTCACTCTTCCTACAAAGTTGCATATCCAATTCGTGTTGGGCATCATCCTATATCCAAGTTGTTTCTTCATTACCCAATTATAATAGGTCCTAGTCATGATGTTTTTGGGAGACCTAAGATCGATATAAGCTTTCCACACATGAATCTGCCCAATATTGCATGGTATATTGATGTTAGAGGGATCACCTACTTTAATAAGGGGTGAACCAAGGATGTATGGTGTCTCGGGATCATCGAATAGATCCTTGTGGTATTCCCGTTCTTCCTTGGTGGGTAACTTATCAAAGTACTCTTCTACGTTTTCTACCTCCTCTAACTTTTCTTCCTTAATATCCTCAACTTCCTTAATCTCCTCCTTAGTCTCGGTTTCTATTCCAACTTCATCCTTGTCCCTTTCTTCTATATCCTTATCTATTGGCTTAATGGTGACAACGTTGATGATGAGGCGAAAAATGAACCACTTTTAGGGGGTCATTTAAGCCCGGAATTGAATTTATTTGATCAAATATTGCCCTAAATCGTTCCTTTTGTGATTGTAGGTACTTTGGGAGTGAAATCTGGAAAAGGAAGCAATTCGGACGTTTTTGGAGCATAAAAGTGAAGAAAACGCCAAAGACTTAATTTTCCAAGCTGGGAACAGTGTGTGACGGCGTCAAGAGTAACAAGTTGACGGCGTCAAGAGTAAATATCATGACGACCCAGTACAGAAATGAAGGCGTCACAAGGAAGAGCGTCAAGAGTTAAATACGTGACGGCCTGGAAAAGTGTAATACATGACGGCGTCAGATGTAGATCAAGGCAGTCCGAGGATTCTTTTGGCGGCGAGATGACGGCGTCACAAGGTTTTTCTTGACGCCGTCAACCTCTATTTTCTATATATAGTTTTCTAATTTTCATTCATTAAGAGAAACAAGTTTTGGAGAAACCCTAAGGCCGAACCATATACGAATTTTACAGCTTTTTCAAGGGTTTTCAGCCCTTGAATGCTTACATGTGCTATTGAGATAAGTATTCTTTTAATTCAATCAATATGTCTATGTGTTGGTTGTCTATATCTTGTGCTTGTCTTGATTCCACCATGTTAGGCTAGATTTATCTTGTGTTTGCTTAGATCTAATGAAACCTATATGTTGATTATGTGTTGATTACTTGTTTATGGTTGTATTGGATGAATGATTTCAATGTTAGGCTTAAGAAAACTAGCAGATCTCCAAATGGTAACATGCTTGAACGTCTTAGGAAACATGAACCGATGTGTACTAGGTTTTAATGGTTGTATTTAATGCATGAGTAAATTCTAATGATCCCATGTTAGGAGCTTCTTAGCCGGCTCGACATAGGAGTGAAGTAGGCACTCATAGGATTGGGGAGTTAAGTACGCCACCCCATGAATGGTATTAAGGAATACAATCCGTCATCTACGCAACTATAACAAGTAATTAACGTGTAAAAGATATCTAGGGAGTAGTGAAATCTAAGTAAACACATTTCTCCACTTATTGCTCACAACCTTAGTTTAATTTAGTTTATTTTCATTTCCAGTATTTTATTTCGATTGCATCTTAGTATTGGGTTAGTTGACTAGCAACTAATTCCGCCCAAATCCTTCAAAACCCGAGATATTTACTTGCTTTAAAAAAAATATAAAAATACAAAAAGAATCATCTCTCATTTCTAGAACTAGTAATTAGGTTTTCTAATCCTAGCGACACTATTCCTAGCTGAACGATCAATCCCCCGGTACTTGTCATTATACTATACTACATCGACCAGGTACACTGCCTGGTGGGGGTTGTACGCTTCTCAAGATCCCTTGAGAGGTAAAGCCTGGTGCAATCCCTACGCATCAAATTTTTGGCGCCGCTGCCGAGGAATAGTTATTGTCTAGGTTAGAATTTCTTTTTATTAGGTCTACTTGCTAGATTCCTTTCTAGTAAGATTTTATTTTTTATTTATAGGTTTTCTTTAGTCTAGCTTATTTCTTTGTGTTTTTGTTCGTAACTCTTCACCACCCGACATCATGGACGATGGGGACATCTTTGAACCCGTCGTCCCACCACAACAAAACCCACCACTAGAACCTCTTAGGCCCCGAACCTTAGGAGAGTATTCCTGACCTAGCCACCAAGGCTACCGAAACACCATTGAGCTCACCGGAGCCAATGTGACCCCCTTGCGATCCAACACCATCCGGTTGGTGCAAAGCGGATGTGCATTCCATGGACTTCGTTCCGAAGATCCAAATCAACATCTTAAGGACTTCCTAAAAATCGTAGACTCCATAGACATAGATGTTGCAACTAGAGAGACAACCCGATTACGCTTATTCCAATTCTCTCTACGGGATCAAGCTAGTCAATGGCTTGAGCGTTTACCCGCGGGATCCATCACCACATGGGATGATCTCACCACTCGTTTCCTTGCTCAATTTTTCCCACCGGGGAGAACTACTAAGCTTAAAAATGACATCTTGATGTTCCAACAACGTCAAAATGAATCTCTTTATGAAGCATAGACTCGATATAAAGACCTGCTCCGAAAAGTCCCTCATCATGGCATTGAACCATGGCTCCAGATTCAAATGTTTACGTAAAGTTAACTATCAAACAAGGAGAGCTATAGATTACGCAGCCAAGGGCAGGCTAAACAGACTTAGCATTGACGAATGCTGAAAAGTTCTTGAGGGCTTGGCACAATACGAAGAAGAAGGATGGGAGGACCCGATGTTTCCAAGCAAGGGAAAACTTGACTACGCACACGCCACCCAAGAGCAGTTATTAGGAAGTATCGAGAAGCAGGTAAAAGAATTAATGAGTATTGAGAAACCTGCTGCTGAAACCGTGTGGAACCCTAATTTACGTAGGAATGCGGTTATTAACCATAATTTTCCTGAACGTTCACGGCAAGAGGAGTTCGAAGGGATAATGGTAACCTTCATGAATAATCAGGAAAAACAAATCCAGCACCTAGAAGCACGCATGGAAAGCACTCGTAATGCTTTTATGGATTTAGCAGACCAATTCATATCAAGGATCAAAGAGAAGATTAAAGAAAATTCCGCACCTAGAAAAATCGAAAAAGTGTTTGAGGTTTCAACTCCTTTGGTGTTTGACCAAGAGGATAACGAGAAATCTTCCCCAAGTGCTTAACCATCAATCACCTCCCACTTTTGTAAGCATCCTCAGGAAGAGAAGAATTCGCAATTTCATAACATTTTCATTGGATGCTTGCAAACCACGCTCCCAAACTTGTGCAAGAGACGTTCTTTTGGTTTTAAACCCGGTGTGAAGAGATTGCACCTCAAAAACACCACAGATTTGAAACCCTCTATGGAACAACACCTCTTTGTACACACAGGTGACCCGTGCGAAGGTTACAACTTAACTAAAACATCACCCACTCCTTTCTACAACCTCACCTCTTTCCATGACAGTAATGAAACGATCGACCCTGGTGGACTTCACTAATGGAATAGCTACTCATGATTTTACTTGTGTTTAGCTATTCACACTAAGTGCAGGGACTAAATGTGGAATTACTCCATTTTACACCTCACACGGACATCTGACGGCGTCAGATATTAACTCTTGACGCCGTCACCTCGCTAATTCAGCAATAATAACCCAAATTCAGTCACTTTCAACTCATACCCCACAAATCTCACCCAAAGTGCTGCTACCACTCCGAATCTCCACCCTCCAATTCGACATCTTCCGCGACTAATCTCCGCTCGGTAAGTAGTTTTTCTTCACTCTTTTTCGATCAATTGTCCTTAGGATCAATCAATTTTGAAAACCCCTTTCATCCGAAACCCCATTTTTGACCCATCATTGACAAATCGTAATGCCATCCATTTGGTGATTTGTATTCATGGGGTTACCCTTAGATGATGTTAACTCACTTGAATCATGCGTTAATTTAGGAAAAATCCCTCATGCCACGGATTTTTTGACCCCCACCCATGTTTTCTGATTAAAGGAGCGTTTAGGTAATGGGTTAAGAGTTTGAAAATTGATTTTTCCCTCATAATTGCATGGTTCGGATTCTGCTAGGTCTGACGGCGTCAAGACCTCTTACTGACGGCGTCAGATGTGTCTGACAACAAAAAAAAACAATAAAATTCTCGTTCTAATTGTTTCTGTTCACTCTATCTTTTTCCAGAAAAATGAGCAAGCGATCTCGACAACATCGTGGCAGCTCTTCTAGGTCCCAAAGAGTTAACTATGGGGAATTGGTCCATAGTTGGGGTGAATTTGACAATGTTGCCGCCACCACCAAGTATGCGGAACTTTGTAATCACCACATTGATGCTGAGGCCGTGGTTGATTGGGAGTTTCTTAGGTCCCAAGGGTTGGAAGCTGCGTTTCTGGGGAGGATCCACACTGATGGGTTTGCGGGTCCTCAATGGGAGAGGTTGTTTAGGATTAGGGAGACGGTGTATAGTGAGTTGGTGAGGGAGTTCTTTGCGACCTTCCATTTTGATCAGGCTGAGGCTAGGACGGACATGGGGGGCACCACCATCTATTTTAGGTTAGGAGGGGAAGTGCGATCATGTTCGGTTACTGAGTTTGGTTGAAGGATAGGGTTGTATACTAGAGAGGAGGCTGTTGATGGAGGTTTTATGCAGAGGTTGTTGCATGGGGAGACTTTGAGGAGTGATATGAGGTGTGTTACTTTTTGGCCGACCATTGGGGACGGGGTTTACACCTCGACTACTGGGGCAGCATCAATCAGGGACCCCATAGTTAGGTTGGTCCACAGATGCATCACATACAGCCTGTCAGGACGTCATGGCACCACTCACCGTGTCACTGCTTTAGATCTTTTCTACCTGTACACCATCTTTTCAGCGGATGTTTACTGCAACATCCCATTTTGGGTAGCTAGTTATTTGAGGACTAGTGTGGGTGAGAGGGATATCGATAAGGTGTATGGGGGGATGTTCGTAACCCGGTTGGCTCGTTCCTATGATCTTCTTACTCCCCCGATCATGGGATACTTGAGCGACTGTGGGGCTTGTAGGGTAGTGAGGGCTAAATCCCTCAGGCAGATGAGCATCGTGATGCTGATGAGGAATGGGACCTATAACTGGTATGAGGCAGGGGGACCTGATGATGAGGATGATGATGATGATGAGGGAGCGCCCCAGCAGCATCAGTTTGAGGGTTATGAGGAGGGGACAACTGACTACTACCGACACATGAGTCGGGGAGACTGGCAGGCACACCAGGGAGCCTGGATGGGGTAGGTTGACGCATGGCGGACCACCACTGACCGGCGCTTTGATTGGATGTATGATCACACCATCCGCCAGATGCAGCACCTCTCCACCCGTGATCAGCTTGAGCCTCACCTGCAGATTGACCCATTCCCCGGTCGTGAGATAGACTACCCTCCCTACGGGTACACAGGACACCTCCCTCCTGGCTATGACTACCGTTTTGATCCTCCTCCCCAGTGATCTTTCTTGATATCTGTTATTTCTGAACAATTTATTGATGGTCATGTAATTCAAAGCAATTGGTACTATAATAGTGTAGGATGTGGCCTCTGTTGGCCTTGAACAATTTTAATTTTCTACGTTTACGTTATTTAGAAATAATTGAATATGCTTATGGTGACATATTTCATTTTGTGTGATTTTATTTTGTTTGTTTGTTATTTGCTTCTGTATGCATGCTTTATTTTTATTGTTGGTAGATCATGTTTCTAAACTAAAAAGTGAAAATACTTTACTTTGTTGTTTTGGCCTAGTCTTAACTCCACCTAAAGGTATTTTTGCAAAAGATAAGTGTAAGGGGAAACCCCAAATATGTTTTTAAGAAACAAAACGATCATGATTCTCCACAATATTAAATGAACATGTATATTCATATTCGTTAGAGTCAAATGCTTGTATCGAGTAATAATGAAGTTTTGCAGGATTTTCTAGGAAGTAGGACCAAGTTTTTCCCGAAATTTTCCGGAAACTTAACATAAGAATATCTGCAGGTCACTTCTGACGGCGTCATGAGCTTGCTCTTGACGGCGTCACGTGTAAAAATCTGGAAATTTTACCAGTTTTGTTTTTCTAACAGAGTCTTAAAGTTTTTGCTGAATTATTAAGTTTTATAATCTCCGGGAAATTTGCAAACTTCATTCCACAAGCATTATATCTTATTTTGTTTTCTAGGATTTAGTAACTTATGTAGATTGCCACCGATTTTATGCGAGGTTGTCTTGTTTGTTTTCTCAGGATTTACAGGTTATGTATGATAAGAAGATGATTTATATTCTGGAAGGGAAGCTTTGATTGTTCATTTTCTTGGAGGAAGATCTAACCTGGCCACCTTATTATCCATACCGAGCGAATCAGGGGAGTATTTGATTTCATTTGTTTTACTTATTTCACTTTTACATTCTTTACTTGAACATTGGGGACAATGTTCATCTTAAGTGTAAGGGGAGGGTAAAATGATGATACCTTACAAATACACTTTCGCTTGAGTTTGTTTGTTTAATAGTAGATATGTAATAAAACTATGAGAAATACTTGTTAGTGCAATTTTAGCGCCAAATTTAAAAAAATTTACAACATTTAGGAGTGAAACTTTAGCCATAGCAAGCGTCTCATGGGTAGGAGATTGTATGACTAGCACAAAACCGTACTTTTAGAAAAAATTTCCACCCAAATATGTGAGGTTCGCCTTTAGATTTGATAGGAAAAGCATTTACTATTAGTGCTTATGAGTGTATCGGTAACATTTAGATTCTAGAACTTGCGTTAGTGATGCATCCCGAGACTGCTAGTGAGACTACATTCGTGTAGTAGGATTTACTACATGATAAGAGGCATTAAGATCACCCTTGTGTTAAACCCGTATTATAATTACTTGACCATTTAAGTCATATTACTTGGCTAGTAAAGTTAACTAATTTTTCCCACACCATTAGCGTTGTACTCATTTTTAGTACACGAAACCCCTAGTACACCCCTCCGAGCCTATCTTTTCGTTTCTAACTTTTAGCATTTTACTTAAAGGAAGAATTTGTTACACCCCACTTAAATGTACACCCAAATCGCCTTAGCCTTCCGTGTATGCGCTCATTTTTAGTGCATTATTGTTATTTGTTAAACTCTAAGTTAACTATCTAATTGATTACATGGCTGCTAAGTCGAGTCATATCCTTGTACATATTGTTTTGGGACGATTGGGACTCATGGGTAAAGTACTTATTTTATGGAGTAATGGGGAAGAACATCATATTATTACCCCCGTATGTGCGTTAATCTTAAAAGTACTCCAAGTGTTTTGATTTTCTTAATTCGAGTCATTAGATTAGTTTATTGTAAAGTATGTAAAAATTCAAGTGTAAGGGGAATTTTCATTCCCTATGATGTATTATTTTGGATGGTATGGTAAGAGTGTATGCAAAAAAAAAAAAAAAAAAAAAAAAAAAAAAAAAATCAAGGAAAAGAAAAAAAAAAGAAAAGGAAAAGAGAAAAAACATACGGACTACCATCCCTTTTTATTCTATGTTCATTTTATATTTTTGTTATTTTTCATTTTATACTTTTAGGGGGTCATTTAAGCCCGAAATTGAATTTATTTGATCAAATATTGCCCTAAATCGTTCCTTTTGTGATTTTAGGTACTTTGGGAGTGAAATCTGGAAAAGGAAGCAATTCGGACGTTTTTGGAGCATAAAAGTGAAGAAAACGCCAAAGACTTAATTTTCCAAGCTGGGAACAGTGTGTGACGGCGTCAAGAGTAAATATCATGACGACCCAGTACTGAAATGAAGGCGTCACAAGGAAGAGCGTCAAGAGTTAAATACGTGACGGCCTGGAAAAGTGTAATACATGATGGCGTCAGATGTAGATCAAGGCAGTCCGAGGATTCTTTTGGCGGCGAGATGACGGCGTCACAAGGTTGTTCTTGACGCCGTCAGCCTCTATTTTCTATATATAGTTTTCTAATTTTCATTCATTAAGAGAAACAAGTTTTGGAAAAACCCTAAGGCCTAACCATATACGAATTTTACAGCTTTTTCAAGGGTTTTCAGCCCTTGAATGCTTACATGTGCTATTGAGATAAGTATTCTTTTAATTCAATCAATATGTCTATGTGTTGGTTGTCTATATCTTGTGCTTGTCTTGATTCCACCATGTTAGGCTAGATTTATCTTGTGTTTGCTTAGATCTAATGAAACCTAGATATTGATTATGTGTTGATTACTTGTTTATGGTTGTATTGGATGAATGATTTCAATGTTAGGCTTAAGAAAACTGACAGATCTCCAAATGGTAACATGCTTGAACGTCTTAGGAAACATGAACCGATGTGTACTAGGTTTTATTGGTTGTATTTAATGCATGAGTAAATTCCAATGATCCCATGTTAGGAGCTTCTTAGCCGGCTCGACATAGGAGTGAAGTAGGCACTCATAGGATTGGGGAGTTAAGTACGCCACCCCATGAATGGTATTAAGGAATACAATCCGTCATCTACGCAACTATAACAAGTAATTAACGTGTAAAAGATATCTAGGGAGTAGTGAAATCTAAGTAAACACATTTCTCCACTTATTGCTCACAACCTTAGTTTAATTTAGTTTATTTTAATTTCCAGTATTTTATTTTGATTGCATCTTAGTATTGCGTTAGTTGACTAGCAACTAATTCCGCCCAAATCCTTCAAAACCCGAGATATTTACTTGCTTTCAAAAAATATATAAAAATACAAAAAGAATCATCTCTCATCTCTAGAACTAGTAATTAGGTTTTTTAATCCTAGCGACACTATTCCTAGCTGAACGATCATTCCTCCGGTACTTGTCATTATACTATACTACATCGATCAGGTACACTGCCTGGTGGGGGTTGTAAGCTTCTCAAGATCCCTTGAGAGGTAAAGCCTGGTGCAATCCCTACGCATCAGTTGACAAAGTGGACTTGTTTGGATGATGAAGGGTCCTTAATTTGGATTCCGCTATTAGTGTCCCTAGTGTCCTTCCTAGGTGTAGTTAGCACTTGGTTGTTGAGGGCTTTCAACAAGTTGTCAATCTTATTGGTCATCTCCGTTTTTTGTTGATTGAATTCGGTTTCAAACTTAGCTATGCGAGCTTCTTGAGATGCCATGAACTTGGAAATCAACCCTTCAAGATTATTGGTACTACCATAGTTATTGGAAGGATTGTTGTTGAAAGTACGGTTAGAGGATGGAATTTGGTTGGTAACGATTAGGTGGATTGGAAGAATTATTTTGGGGCATGTTTTGGTTTTGTTTCCACCTAAGGTTCGGGTGATTTTTCCAAGAAGGGTTGTAGGAATCACCGTAAGGATTTGTCTCGGGTTTGAAAGTGTACCACTTATCTCCCGCTTCATCGGTATGCGAGGATGCGTAGTCCGCAAAAGCTTGTCCGGGGAGTTCCACGCAATCACGAGTGTCATGGGGACCACTACATAATTCACATGAAGAAGTGATTTTGTTCACTTGACTTGAAGGCTTAGGAGCTTCGTAAGATTTCATGAGAAACTTGACTTGGTCCTCAAGTTCCATGATCCTTCAGTCGGGAGTGCTAGAATTGTTCGAAGGCAAAGATATAGCCTTGACCGTTTTGTTCAAATCACGGGGATCATTCCAACTTTCATTGTCATAGAGAGCAAGATCTTCTATGAGTTCCCATGATTCTTCCGCACTTAGATCACGTAGCTTTTCACCGGCCGATTGGTCAATGGTTCGCCTTGTGGGGAGGTCGATATGGTCATAAAAGATTTGGACTTGTAGCCAAATATTTATTCCATGATGTGGGACTTTTTGGAGTAAGTCCTTGAAACGGGTCAATGCTTCATATAGAGTTTCACCTTGACTTGTTGGAACATCAAGATATCATTTCTAAGCTTGGTAGTTCTCCCCGGTGGGAAAAATTGAGCAAGGAAATGAGTGGTGAGATCATCCCATGAGGTGATGGATCTCGCGGGTAAACGTTCAAGCCATTAACTAGCTTGATCACGTAGAGAGAATTGGAATAGGCGTAATCGGGTTGTCTCTCTAGTTGCAACATCAAGGTCTATGGAATCTACGATTTTAAGGAAATCCTTGAGATGTTGATTAGGATCTTCGGAACGAAGTCCATGGAATGCACATCCACTTTGCACCAACCGGATGGTGTTGGATCGCAAGGGGGACACATTGGCTCCTTGAGTGAGCTCAATAGTGTTTCGATAGCCTTGGTGGCTAGGACGGGAATACTCTCCTAAAGTTCGGGGCCTAGGAGGTTGGTTTACTAATGGTGGGTTTTGTGGGTGGTTTTGTTGTGGTGGGTTGATGGGTTCAAAGATGTTACCACCTTCCATGATGTCGGATGATAAATGTTACGAACAAAGACACGAAGAAATAAGATAAACTAAAGAAAACCTAAAAATAAAAATAAAATCTTACTAGAAAGGAATCTAGCAAGTAGACCTAATAAAAAGAAATCCTAACCTAGACAATAACTATTCCCCAACAGCGGCGCCAAAAACTTGATGCGTGGGAATTGCACCCTCACAGAAGGTTTTACCTCTCAAGGGATCTTGAGAAGCTTACAGCCCCCACCACGCAGTGTACCTGATCGTTGTAGTATAATATAGTGACAAGTACCGGGGGATTGATCGTTCAACTCAGGAATAGTGTCGCTAGGATTAGAAAGTCTCCTAAACTAAGTCTAGAGGTGAGGGATGATTCTTTTTGTATTTTTATATTTTATAGAAAGCAATTAAAAATCTCGGGTTTTGGAAGAGTGGGCGAAATTAGTTGCTAGCCAACTAACCCAATTAACTAAGATGCAATCAAAATAAAATAAAAGAAATGAAAACAAAACTAATTATACTAATGTAGTGGTGACAATAATGAGGAAAATAGTGTTTACTTAGATTTCATTACTCCCTAGATATCTTTTACAGGTTAATTACTTGTTACAATTGCATGGATGACGGGTCATATTCCTTAATACTAGTCGTAGGGTTGTGTACAATATTCCCTAACTCTATAGGATCCTACTTCACTCCTATGTCGAGCCGTTAGAAGCTCCTAACATGAGATCATTAGAATTCTCCTACGCATTAAATACAACCAAATATCGTAATACACATCCAATCATGTTTCTTAGGACGTTCAAGCAAGTTACCAATGGAAGTCTGCCAGTTTTCTTAAGCCTAACATCGAATACAATCATCCGTAACAATTATAAACAAGCAATCAACCCATAATCAACATCTAGGTTTTACTACATCTAAGCAAACACAAGAAAATCTAGCCTAGCATGTTAAATAAAAGACAAGTGTAAGGTATAATCAAACAACACATAGACATATTGAATGATTCAAAAGAGTACTTATCTTTAATTGAACATGAAAGATTCAAAGGGTTGAAACCCTTGAAAAAGCTGGAAAATTCGACCTAGGGTTTTTCCCTCAAAATTGCACACCAATGAATGAAATTTGGAAAACTATATATAGATTTTAGAGGGTGACAGCGTCATGTGTTAAGTTGTGACGCCGTCAACTCACCGCCATAATAGAAATCGTATTGCCTCGATCTGATTTTGACGCCGTCATGTGTAAAATTCCTCTGGGCCGTCACTTATATTTTGACCCTGACGGCCTTGGTGACGCAGTCAGATCCTATAGTTCAAAATCTTCTGGAGCGTCACGTGTATTTTCCACATCCACCTCTTTTGTAACTCTTGACGCCGTCATTAAGGAAGTTGTGACGCCGTCAGGTACTGTTCCCAGCAAGGAAAATTAAGACTTTGTCGTTTTCTTCACTTTTATGCTCCAAAAACGTCTAAAATACTTCCTTTTCCAGATTTCTCTCCAAAAGTATCTAAAATGACAAAAGGACCGATTTTGGGCAATATTTGATCAAATAATCACGAATTCGGGCTTAAATGACCCCTTAAAAGCGGTTCACTTTTCGCCTCATCATAAGTCGTAAGATGGGTCACCCATTAATATTGTCCCCTGACACGTTTGTCGACCCTAATTGGGTTTAGTACCCCAATTAGTACGTTAACC
This sequence comes from Artemisia argyi, assembly GCA_030686995.1. Classification (NCBI taxonomy): domain Eukaryota; kingdom Viridiplantae; phylum Streptophyta; class Magnoliopsida; order Asterales; family Asteraceae; genus Artemisia; species Artemisia argyi. The sequence goes on from JARVZY010000359.1 coordinate 19,616, forward strand.
GTGTCGGATGATTATATTAATGTTAACCAATCCGTAACTCGGCAAATACTAATATGAACCTTAATAACTGCTATAGGGTAAGTCTTGATAAACGTGCCCTCGAAACGCTTAATAACTCGTCAGTATTAAAGTAAATACTGTTTCCTTTATTATTTCCATAAAATGTTAAATAACGTTGTTTTAAATTATTTAATGTTTTCTTTCTAATTTAGAAATATTAATTAACGTTTTAACGTCGCTTAATATTCCTTATTATTTAGAAACATTACATAACTTCTTATCATAATTTAATAATTATAGATAACTTATGAATATTAAGTAACTATGTTTGGTCGTTAGTTAATATTTTTAAGCTACTAATTTAACATATAAATGTGTCATGTAACGTTTAAGTATAGTTTATATTTTCTCGAGTTATTTCACATTTCAAGTTCACTTTATCCTCGGGTCTACAAGTCAAATAAAGTCTAATAATAATACTAAGTCCATTTCGGCTTGTCGAGGTCACACGAGACTAGAAAGTCTAGGTGACGCCCGTCACGCTCAAATCATCATAAATGTAATCGCAATTGCCCACAACGTATCCACTAACCATAAACACAACTTCAACAAGTGACGGCCGACTACGGCTCGCCTACTAATCCTAGTGTCCGTCAAACTAAACCATAATAATAACTTCCACAACAAACAATATCCATGCCGAGACCCTAATGGTCTCAGCTCCCATCCTCGGCCACGACTAAAAATAACCAAACGGACCTGTGCCATTTGGCTGCCAAACTCAAGCAACAAGGCCACAAATAACAACAACATACCACGACAACTAGAACACCTCGACAAGAATAAACGATCCCGAGAACAATAACAGCGAGACAACATTAGGAATCACCCCAAATTCAACAACAAGAACAACAAGAATCACAACCTCAAGAATAACAACCAAACACTCTAACACTCCCACATCCAGACTCTCGGCAACAGATCTACACACAAATCCACTCCCAACTCCGAATCTTGTCTACTCATAACTAACGGTAACAGCAACAACGTACATCCAAATCCATCCCCGAAACCAAACACGACACACAAACACGACCAATCTAACCAGGTCGTGAGTTTGAGACTCACGGCATACAATCAACACGATTCGAACACCAGCAAAATGAACAAATGATACCAAACAACCATTCTTTTCTTGTTCTTATTAATATTAATTCGTTATATTTAATAACTTCTTCAATATCCATGGGTTTTGGACCAACTCATGGTACAACGACCACCATAAGGACGATTCCTACCAACCTTGACTTCGAAAACTAAGAAACATAAGAAAGTGGTGGTGTGGGGTGTCGATTCGTGACTGATACGCAAACAATGGAGATGCTTGGTGATGTTTTGTCACGCGTGAAATACGCAGGAGTGGAGAGGAGATGATGGGGTTTAAGGTGGTGACGACGGTGTGGTATGACTCGCGGCGGTAGTGAGGGTTTGGCCGGAATACGTGGCTGGAAAATATGTGATGGGGTGTGTGTGTGTAGCGGCTGAGAAAGAAGAAGAAAGAAGCAATAATCCTAAGTGTGATATGTTAGATATATAAGCATGTTTCCAACTTGTAAAAACAAAGTGAAAAGTTTCCAATAGATGGAGGGTGTGAATGAAACTATAACACAGGGACCAGATTCGTAATTTATGATATCTCTCCTAAAATGAGGCTCAGGGCTATTTTAAGCAAGTAAACGGAAGATTCGTGATACGAGAATAACACCAATACGCTCAGAATAATATTTCTGATAAAATTGACCATAATTATGCCTCGTTTCTTACAAACGATACCAATCTCAAAATAAATTGCAGTTTCTCCGAATAAAACAAGTCATGAAATTTTGCGGGTTGTCACAGTTTTCATCCATTTTTCTCATGTTTTTATCCGTTTCTTCTATTTTTCTCACGTTTTCATGCATTTTTATCCGTTTTCATAAACTTCTATTTATTTTCGTCTATTATTCTACGTTTTCGTCCTTTTTTCTTATGTTTCATCCTTTTTCATCCATTTTTATACATATAATATGTATGAAATGGATAAAAATAGATTAAAACGTATGAAAACTGTAACAATTCATATTTTCAGGTTACTATTCATCCTTGTATTTTGACTATTCACTTCTATTATTCATATCCGTATATATTTTTTTTGTGATCAGGTAAGTATACTAAAAGAAAAGTTGACATTTGATAAAAGTGTTTTTGTATTGATTTTAAATTACGATTTTTACCCCTTTCTAGTCTGAATCATCAAAAGTGTAAGACACAAAAGTTGTCCGAAATGATGTTTTGCTTCAATACTCGCGAGATTTTAACCTGAAAATGTAAAACAAGGGCTATTTACTACCTAAAGTTAAGCGGTTTCGACCAAATTCATAACTTAGAAACTTATAAACTCTTGTAAATTTTATAACTTGTGTAAATCATCAAACTTATTTGAAAAACGGATGAAAACGAATAAAAACGTATGAAAACGGATTAAAATTTATGAAAACGTGAAGAAAAAAAAACCAACGAAAACATGTAAAAACGGATGAAAACAGATAAAAACATGAGAGAAATGGACGAAAATGTTTTAAAATAGACGAAAACGTATAAAAACAGATGAAAACGTGAAAAAACAGACGAAAACGTGTAAAACGGATAAAACGTGAGAAAAACAGACGAAAACGTAAATCGGTTAGGAGATTTATGGTGGATGTTAGCGAAGGACTAATGATGCAAATATTTTTGCTTGCGTTCGGTGATAAAGGAGAATAATTTGCGTCGTTAGTCCTCATTGACTGGTTTTACTAACTGAGATATGGTTTTGTGCCAAATTCACTAATGGGAGATGGTTTTGTGTCAAAAAAACCACAATGATATAAGGCGAGACACGTGACAAACCACATAGATGTATTTTGTACTTTACTCATTATTTAATGTATCTCTTTTTCAAAATTTAACATATATAAAAGATCTTTTTTTGAAATATAGTCGAGTACTCGCGCATAGCGACGATTATTTATGACGTCAAATAATTATAGTTGCAAACTTGTGGTTTACTGCTTCATATAAAGTTTATACATACAATACGTAATTAAAATTCAAATATTACTTACTTATTATAGGAAAATAAATTGACATTATGATAAAATGATACTTACACATTAGTTGTGTATTGTTAACTTCATAATGATTAAAATAATTTTGTCAAGTATTTAAATAAAATTAAATTTAAAATGTTAAAATCATTCATTATTCAAATTGTTAAAAGGATATTATGATAAAGTAACATTTTCTTATTTTGTAAGTTATAAATTTCAACTTATATCTCAAATTCTCTAAATACTACCCACTTTCATTTTTTTAAAATTAATATCTCACAAACTATTAATCATTACGTGAAAACAATCATGCATCATGACGAAAAGTAAATCATCTTTCTATAGAGGGTAGTTCTATATACTTTCGATGAACTATTTTTTCAACTTTTTTTTGTAAGTGTTGAAATTTACGCCTGAAAAAATCACATGTTACTTTATGAAATCACGTGTGCTTTGTGAAATCATACGTGATTCCTAACATACAAATCAAACATAAAATTTTCAGACGCAAATTTTAACACTAAAATAAAACTTAAAAAAAAATTTTGTTGAAAGAATATCGAAATATCCGTCTACTGAAGATAAAAAAGGTTTTCGTCGCGATAGTTTATTTTTTATTGCTTAACGATATATTTAAAAAAAATAAAATATTAAGTAATTTATAAGCACGTTCAATCGTATAAACCCCTGAAACCCTAGTCTCTTTTTTTATCGTTTCTTGAAAGAAAGTATGATAAGATCAGGGAAAAATCCGAGGCACAAAGATAACAATGATGAAACAAAACAAGACATCATAAGCAACTTACCATACTCATTACTAATAGATATCCTATCTTTACTCAGGGAATCTGATGTGAAACAAACACGCTTCGTATCAAAAAGATGGAGAAACCTCTTTGCATTTCGTCCGAATATTCGTTTCCTTATTAAATCGTATCCATCATTGGAGCAAGTAAAAAACTTTCATGTTTTCGTTGATCGAACGTTAGCTATTCGTGGCGATATGCCCATAGAAAAGCTGGTATTTAAGTGCCAAAAGAAATGCGATTATGATTGTTTTTATGATATACTTTGTACCCTTGTTCGGTTTAAGGCTGGTGGTCGAGAACTTGAGCTTAGGTTTCCTGTGTTTTTGAAAGATAGGTATAAGGTAAGCAACTTTTGTTGGGATTTGTCAAAGACTTGGGATTCACTTGTTGGGTTAACTTTAGATGGTGGGTTCGTGTTAGACGGGCCTAATGATGATGAGTTGCTTTTTCCGTGTTTGAAGAAAATTAGTTTGATATTTATTGAGTATGCGAGTGAGGAGTCAGTCATGAATCTGATTTCTGGTTGTCCTGTTCTGGAAACATTGTATGTGGTGAGAGCTTTGTTTGATGATAGGTTGGAGGTTTTTAACATCTCTTCGCTATCTTTAAAGAGACTAAGGATATCTTTTAATTCTTTTAGCATGGATTATAAGGTTGTGATTGATGCTCCTAAGCTTGAATACATTTGCATTACTGATTATTTGACCAATCACTACTCTTTGAAGAAGCCGTTGTCTCTGCTTGTTGAAGCAGACATTCGCCATAGTCCTAGAGTCATTTCTCAACTTGTTCCATTCCTCTCGTCTGCCAAAAAATTGAATTTGAATATCCGTTCAACAGATGTATGTTTTCGTATCCATGTTAATCGAGTCTTGATTCCATTTAAGATGTTTATATTAATCGCACATGTTAATTACGTAGGCATAAGTTGTGCGTTTAAGTTATATGATCAATTCTGTTATATCCTACTATTATGCTATTATCAAGGTTCAACCAAACATGAAACGATTGAAGAACCTCTTGACTTAAGCAATGAAGATATTGTTTGGCTTATGCAGGTTCCGGACCATGTTCATGGTTTAAACATGCCCGTGTTCCCTAACTTAGTCAGACTTGTGATTGGTTCGGGATTGGATTTTTTGCCGGTTTGGTTAAACAATATGCCCAATCTTGAGCATATCACCTTATCCTATGTAAGTTTATGTGTACCTTGAACTCCTTAGAAATTCAATGACAAGAACAAAAAAGTGTTAAGTTTTAAGGACAAATTTGACTCCTCGTACTTTCCTTTTAGTTGGACTTCTCGGGTGTTCGGATAAGCTTTTTAAACTCATTTTATTATACCTCCAACCATGCTTTGGTGTTTGAATAAACAATTTCTTCTTCTGATAATATGAGTTATTAGGGAACAAATAATCAGTTTCTACAATCCATATTGTTTTCGAATCATAATATCGTAAAATCACTTATTCCCTTTGTCGCAAGGTTGAATCTTTAGTTTACTAATAATCATGGATTTTTATATATAATTAATTAGGGTTAATGACATATAATAGCAACGAACTTTCTCAAATATTCACATATCAGTTATGAATCCAATAAAATACCACAATACCCATCAAACTTTGTTTGTTTTGTGTTGATATTAACAAAAACCCAATTTTACCTCCAAAATCTGCGTCAACGACAAATGTACATGTCACGTGACTCACGTCATAAATTTGTACCGTTATGATCCACGTCAGATTAGGTTCATGTCTGATACGTGAATATCTGACAAAGTTTGATGGTATTTTAAAACATTTGACAAAGTTTGATGGGTATTTTGAAATAGCTAAATTCACATAATTAACTTAAAAAATAAATAAATAAATCCACGTATGCAATTTAACAGGTGTAGCCGGTTGCCGGTCATGCCATGTAAGCAAAATATCAAGCTAAAATTTGAAAGTTTGATGGGTATTGTGGTATTTTATTGGGTTCATAACTGATATGTGAACATTTGAGAATGTTCGTTGCTATTAGATGCCATTAATCCAAGTAATTACTCTCAGTTTCGGATATTGAAAATAATTTTTTTGACATTGAGAGCTGAGAGGAGTCACTCTTGATAGGCTCATAGCTACTTACTGGTATTGTTTCTTTGGTTAGTGGCATCGGCTTCTCATTGTAGAACGCAACCTACCAAAGGAACCACCTGTTTGTCTCCACTTTAAGATGAAGGAAATTGTAGTACACAATGACAGATTTGTAACACAAGAAGAGTTCACCTTTATGAGGTACATACTGGAACATTCGATTATTTTGGAGAAGCTCACATTTAGTGCTCGTATCATTGATCCTGAGAGGCGTGACCAATTATTAAACTTCCACCGTGGCTCCGAGCGTTGTCAGATTGAGTTCGTTTAAAGCCCCTTCTAGATACCCATGGTAATTTCTCATATTCATAGATTGTTTTGAATCTTTGCTAGCTCAAGTGTATTAATCTTTTATGTTTCTTTGTTTTTACTAAATGGAAAATTTCACATAGTTTGTTCTTTTTTATAACTCATAAATGTAACAGATCGTAGATTGCATGAAGTTGTCACAAGATTTGTGATGGCGGACCGAAGGAGGATCAAAGGATTAGGATATAATTAAGGGTTTCAGCATTTGAGTCAAATTAGGATATTATGCTTAGTTACGAATGCTTTGTAGTCTTGTTTTGGGTATATTTGTCCACATTCTTTATACAATTATATGTAATGTTTCAGATTGTTTCTATTATTCATATATAGTAGGTGCCCATGTGGGTCACTTATCACTAATCTGTAAAACTATCTCCTAACGACCTCTTAGCAGTTGTGCTATAGCCATGTTGGGTTAGTTTGTATATGTTCCCTTTAGGATGTGTACATCGGATGAAGGGCATGTTCGTGAACATGTTTATTGTGGTGAACGAGAGTGCACTTGAGGGACAGGATCATGTGTGTGTAATATTTGTTGTTGTCTGTTATTATATGGCGTTACTTTTCACTTGAATTTTGTTCCAAATGTATGTCAGTTTTGGATGTCGGTTTCTACTTGCTTGTTCCTGTACTTATTTGGTGTACTTTTCAGAGAATGGTCATGTCAGCTTGTAGCATCTGTGCAGATTTTGTGTCAAGTTCATATATTTTACGCACAAAAAATCAATGGTTTGTGCAGCATTCGAGTCTAAGTACTTGACGTTTCTAGGCTTTATTGGTAGTACAGATTTCTATGTAATTCACCTCCAATATTCAATATAGCTTGAGTGTCGTATCAGATCTTTGATTTCCATTGATAAGCAAGAAACTACAAGTTTTGAAAAGATATGGAATTGAGTTGTCCAAAGTTCATACAGAACTGATTTAGCACATATGCTAAAAAAAGATGGTATAAGTGTATAACTACAGCCAAAACAAAGTTCCATCATGAAGGAAATGGTCGAAAAAAATTTGGACCATTCTTGATTTGAAGGTGTCATCCAGGGGATAAAAAAGAGATGGTAAAACAAGTGCAGCCAAAATAATGGTTCCATAGATGAAGGAAACGGTCGAATTTTAGTTTTTTATTATTATTATTTTTTTGACCATTTCTCGATTTGTGAGTGTCATCCTTGCCCATGGGCCATGCTAATCTTCTCTGTATCATTCCAATTTTATCAGATGTACCCGAAGGAACAAACATGTCCTCTCATCTGCGCTATATAAACCAGCTGGTAGTTTTTATTATGGTAAAATTGGAATCTTTAAAGCAAAAACATCTTTCTAATCCTGCCTGAAAATACACATTCATGATTAGCAAAAC
>JARVZY010002871.1:0-62509 GCA_030686995.1 Artemisia argyi
TCATGTTTCTTAAGACGTTCAAGCATGTTACCATTTGGAGATCTGCCAGTTTTCTTAAGCCTAACATATAAATCATTCATCCAAGACAAGAATAAACAAGTAATCAACACATAATCAATATCTAGGTTTCATTAGATCTAAGCAAACACAAAAAAGATCTAGCCTAGCATGATAGAATTAAGACAAGAACAAGATATAGACAACCAACACATAGACATATTGATTGAATTAGAAGAACACTTATCTTAATTAATCATGCAAGGTATCAAGGGGTTGGAACCCTTGAAAAACCTATAAAGTTACACCAAAATCGTCTTTAGGGTTTCTCCAAAACTTCTCTCTTTTAATGTGAAAAACTAGAAAACTATATATAGGAAAATGGGGATGACGGCGTCAAGAACAAAGGTGTGACGCCGTCATCTCGCCGCCAAATACTTCCTCGAACGGCCTTGATCTACTTCTGACGCCGTCAAGGCCTAGGCCGTCACACAAATTACTCTTGACGCCCTGTGTGTGACGCCGTCATCAACTACGGATTTTAATTCTTGGGGTTTTGACGCCGTCAGGAAAACTCTTGACGCCTTCATGAACTCTCGGATTTTATTATTGAGGTTTGACGCCGTCAGAGGTTTACTCTTGACGCCGTCACCTACTGTTCCCAGCATGGAAAATTGAGACTTTGCCGTTTTCTTCACTTTTATGCTCCAAAAACGTCCAAAATGGCTTCTTTTCCAGAATTCACTCTCCAAGTACCTAAAATCAGAAAAGGAACGATTTAGGGCAATATTTGATCAAATAAAGTCGGATTCGGGCTTAAATGACCCCCTAAAAACGGATCATTTTTTGCCTCATCACCCTAGATCGTTGCTCCCCCTTGTTTCAAGGCGGGGATCCATGGGTCAAGAGCCTCACCTTTTGCGGTGGCCTAGCTACATAAAAACATCACAACATGTAACAACCAAGAAAATCCTCACATGTGGAAGTCCAAGATGGGTTAGGTAACCATTTGGATACTTGCAACATGGGTTAGTCAAAGGATAGCATCATATACATTTATGCACAATTCATCATAGCCTATGCATACAATGTATATTCAACGCATTGTATCCCAAATGTTGATTAACACATACATAGCACCATCACATAGATGTTCATAGAATGGATCTATCAATCAATCATAAACATATCACATACACAAGTGGGCATAATACCAAATTAAATTAGAGCACATAGTTTCACATACAAACACTTTTAACAATGTAAAGCAAGACCAAAATCTTCAAGGTAAGATGTGATAGATTTTCAATTAAATTTAAGTGCACGTGTGCCTAGACTTAATTTGTAACATCACAAGTTACTACTTACTAACAAGACAAGACATAAGAAGATTTCTAAGTGAGTGAGAAACATCGTCTATTACCCTAACTTAAGATTAATTCAATCTTGCAAAGAAAATACCTATACGATGTAAACGCCATTAAAACATTTCCTACTTCTTAGGAATTAAATTACTCACAACCCATACTCTCAAATTTCCTAAGGTACTCTAGTGATGATTTCCTACTAGGTGAAGCATTTTCTTAAAGTGAAACACGTGGTTTTTAAAGCATGTCACCAAAACTTTTGCGAAATGGATTGCTCGGCTAAATACACGAGGCATCTCTTGTAACTTCTTGTCCTTCATTTGGATGACCTCATTGGTTTGAGGAGGACTAATATTCGAGAAGTTATGTGAGATTCCATGTTGTTTGCAAAATACCAAATTGCACCCTACGTTTAAATTTATTACCATGATTAACTTGAATCAAAGCTTAAGTAGGTTTACCAAATCTTCTTCCTAAGATTCTAAACTTATCTAGGGCAACTTCACCTAGAAATAGAGTCCATATATAATGTGAATAGTCATCAATTGTCATTAAAGTATGGAAGTTGCCTTTGTAACTTCAAATATGTGATGAACCAAACAAATTGATATGAAGTAATTCTATAACTTTATTAGTCGAAATTGCTTTACTAATCCAATTGCTTGCAAGACCTTGTTTATCTAAGTATTACGTAAATGTGCATTTAGTGTCTAATTAAATATAATACTTGAAAGTTGTGATGAAATTATCTACTATCTTTAATAGTTGCAGGCAATTAACATGTTAACAATATGCATTAAATCATCTATCATCATGGCAAGTGGGCATATAAGCAAATAGCACCAAAACATATTTCTCATATAAGCACAAACGCTCTAAGAGCACACAAAAGGACCTTACAAATGACCAACTAGACATCTCACTTCAGTTTGAAAGATTGTTTTCCTATTTCTAACTACTTTTGACTTGTTTTATGTTTAGAAAGACTTAATAGGGTTCCAATGGAGTGTGTAAAACAAGTTTTTAGACTCACGAACTCAAAACGAAAGTTTTTCAAAAATTTTGCGAAACTTTACCGCGGCTGGCGCGTCACCCACGTGTCGACGCGCCACTAGCCCACCTGGAACAGACTCCAACTTACTCTTATCATGTAGATCTTCTTTTTCTCTTTCTGTGGCCTTTTGAATCAACTAAATCGGAGTTCGGATGAAGAAATTATGATCAAAATACTAAAGCAACTTTTAAAACTTAATTTCTTCTTTCGGGTTTAGTTGTTGATTGTTTTTTAGATGTTCTTAAAGATTCTAAGACTTAGATTATGATGTGTTCAAGTTATGCAAGTTTTAAGCACATAACTATATTTCCTAAACATATAGCATTTTTAACAACTTAACATGTAAGGCACATAAAGATTCATAAGCATAAGGGAAAACTTAGCTCGACTTTAATGGATGATTTTTGTTTCATGACCATGAGACAAAGATTCACCATTGATGTTTAGGCTACCGACGACCTTCCTGAAAGTTTACTTATGTACACCATCATGTTCCTTATGAATTAAACAATCTTCTACTACGTCATGTGCTAGGAACAACCACTTACAATGATCTAGTAGATCGGTCCAAGCCTATACCTAACAAACATATAACTTAAAAACTTGGTCCCCAATGTTTGTTGGGTCCATTGTGGTTAGTATGAAGCATTTCCAAGTTGAACATTCTTGGGTCTTGAAGTAAGACACTTAGTGTTTCAAGACCATACCTTGAAAACATAGACCAAGGGTTGTTTAAAGAATTACTTTGGTTTTGAAATCTTGGTCCAAAGTTTTGATGATTGTGTGATCTAAAAAATCTTTGGTTTGGGTAGGAGTTTTCTCTCCTTTGGTATGTGTTATATTCACGATGTGAAGATCTTTGGTTTTTGTAAAAATTTCTTCTTGATGATGATTGATTCTTTTGATAGGAATGTCTTCGGCTATATGACGGTTTCATATTTGGTGTTGGTAAGATAGGTCTATAGTCGACTTGAGCTTGTATGTATCCAAGTCCATTACGTGAAACTGGGTTGTAAAATTGTTTTGGGGTTTCACTTCTTGTAACGGGTGTTTGAGTACCTCGAGTATTTGCAATAGGAGTTTGAGGAACAATTGGTTTTTCATTTTGTACTTCTTTTACAAACATTATTGGTTTGCTTAAACTTACGGAAGTGGTTTTCTCAATTTTTGAAAATCCAAGACCTTCCTTATCTTGAGACAATTTTTGTTGACTTAACATATCATCCAAATCAGTGCTACTTTTCTTAAATTTAGAAAAACATAATGACTCTTTTTGAAGTTTGGATACTTTTTCATTTAAAGAGTTAACCTCATGTATAAGTTTTTCACAACTTGTGCAAGGTTCAACCACCTCTTTGCGTTGAGTAAGTCTCTTTACTTCTTGTTCAAGTTCAAAAACCTTGTCATTAAGAGAGTGTTTCTCATCAACAAGTTTTTCAATAGTTTTAAAAAATTCCTCATTCTCTTTTTGCAAATTACGAATATTTAAATCTTTATTAGAAATAGAAGAGTTCGGAGATACCTCTTGAGTTTCAAACACCATGAGACATGTTGCATTCTTTTCCAAATGATCCCCGTCTTCGCTATCACTCCAAGCTCCGCCGACGAATGCCCTATTTTCTTTGGGCTTTGGACATTCACTTATAAAGTGATTCTTGTCTCTACAATTGTAGCACTAGCGTTCGCGCCTTGAGCTTCCCCCTCATTTATTATTATAGCCACGATATCTTCCAACCTTTCTACCATTACTATCACCTTGGTTATCAAACCGATTACCACGCCTAGGGTTACCTTCTCGTCTAAAGAACTTCCTAAAGTTCCTTGCCATAAGGTTGAGCTCTTCATCGTCTTCATCACTTCCTTCATCATTATCATCACTAGTTTGTTCCCTATTGACTTTAGCTTTAAGGGCTAGTGACTTAACCTCTTTCTTCTTTTCTTTAGAAACGACCTTGTCGTTTTCTAAAATCATTTCATACACTTTGAGGTTGCCGATTAGCTCGTCAAGAGGAAGTTCTGCCAAGTTCTTGGCTTCTTCAATAGCCGTCACCTTTGGCCTCCACTTAACTAGAAGAGCTCGAAGAAACTTTCTCACATGGTTCTTGTTGTAAAAGCTAGGATCTAGAGCCGTGAGGCTTGTGATAATAGCATTGAACCGTGTGTAACCATTGTCAATGGTTTCTTCATCTGAGATCGAAAACTTCTCATATTGTTGAATGTGTAAGTCGATCTTGCAATCGTTTACTTGTGAATTCCCTTGATGAGTAATGATGAGTGAGTGCCAAATCTCCTTGGCGGTCTTGCAAATGTGGACTCTCTCATACTCCTTTCGAGGTAGAGCATTGTAGATCAACATCTTTGCTTCATCATTTTTTCCAAGCTTCCTCCTCTCATCATCTTTTAGATCCGAATGTGGCTTTTTTACCAACAACTTTGTTTCAAGGTCTTCCACCATAAACACAAAATTGCCATTTTGGATGATTTCCCACAAATCAAGATCTTTAGACCTAACATAGGTCTCAAACCGGGTTTTCCAAAAACAAAACCCATTGTTTTCTAGCAAAGGTGGTCTTTGCATAGAGCACCCCTCAGCATAGTTCTCTTGAGCCATGGATCTATACTCAACTTTACTGAAAATCTTTGTTAGGATTTTAGATTTTTGGAAAAGAAGTTTTTGACTTAAAACGACTTCTCGGGAAGGCTTTAATGCTCAAAAACTTGAGTATTCCTCTCTGATACCAATTGTAGAACTGTAGAGTAAGGGGGGGTGAATACAGTTTCTTCGGCTTTTTAGATGTTTAAAAACTTTAAGCCAAGAAGAGCACCAAGTGGTTGTATAAGAAACCGACGACAAACACAATCAAAACAAAGTATATAAACCGAGTAAATGACACTACGATATATACTGGTTCGGGATGGGGGGGTTAATACCATCCGTACGTCCAGTTGCGAATCCACGACACCTATACTATTACTCTAATATAATCCTTTTGGTGGATTACAAACCGTTACAACTTCACTCCACCGATATGTACTAAGATCGGTGCTCACAAAGAAGAGCTACTCCCTAACGGTATTCCGCCCTCGGAAACCACCCAAAAGAATCTCGTGATTTGACTTAACCACAAAGCCCACTAAGACTTCCCACCGGAAGTATCAAACCCCAACTAGATCCCCAATGATCTAGGCTTGGTCACCAAGACACAAGACTTCAATCTAGATCCCCAATGATCTAGGCTTGGTCACTAGGACACAAGACTTCCCTTACAAACAAATAGAAAGAATAAGTTGTTTGTTTATTCAACCAAGCCCTAACCTAACCTAGAGACTTGATTGTAGTAGAAAGGGTAAAGATAGAAGACCCTCGACACAATCACAAGAGTGGATTAGGTTCTTGTGATTCTTCCCTTGCAAAGAAGAAGTGTTCTTTCAATAGATGTTAGTGTGAAAGATTAAGAACACAAGAGATAGAATTAGATGATTAAAGAGAAAGAATGTAGAGAGAAAGAATATTGGCAAGGGGTGAGGAATACAAGAGGCAAGGGTAGTATTTATAGGCCAAGGAACCCAACTTGGGAAATTTTACCGAGGCCGGTGCGTCCCCCAATTGTACTTCACACCAAAGCTTAACATTAATCAATCATGTTTGTGCAGATAGTTGAACCAGTGGCTCATCTAGTTCTGTTATGTTGTGAGCTTTGACATGTTCTAGTCCTGCTCTCATCCTGATGTGTTGATATGCAGTAGCCTACATTTTCAAGGCTTTTATATCTAGATGATGAGATTAGATCAATGGGAGAAAAACTTGTAAGTTTAACTGCAAATTTTATTAGTATGTTCATTGTTTTGGATTAAAAGTCTTCATGATGTTGTTTGAATTACTGCTGATCATGTTTGTGTTAATATTGCTTAGATGGATTTAGTGCAGCTCATGAACTTCAAAGAAAATGTGGCCAAGTATTTACTACTGCTAGTACAAAATTTACTGCTGCTAGTTAAATTTGCTACTGCTCAGAGATTAAGACCGCTCGAAGTTGCTACTTGCTTAATTATGGAAAAGATTATACATACTTATAAAGAAACTATTGTAAGCCGACTAGGACTCCTTGGTGTATAAAAGGATGTCCAATTTTACATTTTGTTCAGTTATACATTCCAATTTTATTGTAATTGAATTTTTTTTGATATATATTTGAATTGTTTTGATATATATTGATTTTTTAAATGTGACTAAAAGTTCCGGGTCTTGTAAATACCATACCTTGCTAAACCCCCAATTGTACTTCACACCAAAGCTTAACATTAATCAATCTAAGGTTTACCAACTCAAATAGCCAATTAGAAAAGTCATTTGTGAAGTGTTTATAAGAAAACCAAATACCAAAGGGTAGAAGAGTAGAAAGGTTAATTTGGTAGGGGTATAAATGGTATTCCTCACATGGCATAATAGAGAAGAGAGTATGCCATGGAATAATCCTCAAGGGAAGGGTTAAGGTATAACTATGGTTAGGGTATGTAACACCCCCAATTCAATGATGCAGCGGAATTCGAACTGGGTGTTACTCGACGGCACAATAGTCACAATTATAGAAAACGAACTCTAATTGAGTCGTTTTAAAAGGTTTATCATTCAAATTATATAAATATCAGAGATTACAAAATGAGGTCCCAGATGGTTCCATGTTTACAATTTACATTAAATGAGTTTTTGAATGATAATAAAATTTATAGCCCTCTTGAATATCCGTGCCCTTCCGTGCCATCCTTGATCATCATGGACCTGAAATACATGCTTAAAACAGTCAACACAAAGGTTGAGTGGAATTCGTAGAGTTTGTAGTTAAATCGTTGAACACAATAATCGTAATGTGAGGTAATTAATCACACATTCATAGTTAGAAAACAAAAGTCATTATTATTTCAATAAGCTCATGCAACCAAACCATTAACATCGAACCAAAAATTGGCATTGTAGAAGCCCTACCAAGGTAATATTGCCATTATACCTCAAACTATCAAATATAGTGCATTTGTTTGAACTCGTAGTTGTTCAACACAAATAGGATTCGTCAATCCCAATAGATCTATTCACAATATTCGCGCTCACTATAGCTAGTGACTAATGGTTCATGATATAGGGACTTCGAACATGGCAATCGTTACTTAGTGACAATAAAACATAGTCGGGTAGCGTACAGTAGAAAGCATTGTGTTCGAGTAGAAAAATAATAGCATGTATCCCCCCCCATGGGTTTGTAAAGTAGTTAAACAATAGAAAGTGGGGCTACGAACTCACCTTAAGTTATGCAGTAAGTAGTGAATGTGATGGTCGAATCGCGAAGGTTTCTACGAGCAACCTATAATAGAATGTTGTGACTTAGGATTGGAGTAAAGAATATGAAGAATTGCCTATATATGTCTTGCATTTAGTCCATGATGTGGTACTTTGTATAGTGTAAGTATATGAAAAGAAATGGTTCATGAAACATGTATAGTTTATATATCGTTTACTACCGTTCGGGCCGACATAATTCAGAAGTCATGTTAGTAAACAGTTAATACAAATATCGCCTAAAAATGTTATATATATTTTACGATCTTCGCTAAGTTTTGTTAATGACTAATGTAAACTTTAGTTTCTAAGTAAAACATAATATTAGTTTTAAAGACTTGCATAAACTAAAATTTTGCTACATTTTACATTTCATAAAACACAACACTTCTTATTTTCTAAAAATAGAATTGTCACATCACATTTATGGCAAGTTTTGTCATTATACATTTATGGAAAGAAATGTGTTTGACTTACTTAGATGTTGCTTGCAAGTTTAGTGTTTGACTTGATATTATGGGATGTGACATTGTTTAGTTTGCAAGAGTAATGAGAAGTGACTTTGTTTGGTTTGCAAGATTTATTGCAAAACCAAATGCAAGCCCGGCGGTACCCTGGAGGTACACGGGCGGAACCCTTCTCAGGGGTCCGCCTGATCCGCCAGACCTGCAGAAGGTTTTGGCTATAAATATTGAGCCACAAGTTGAATTTTGGCTTATCACTTGACATTATATTTTTACACACACATTCATTCTTTCATCTAACCTCTTAACATTTCATATGTGAAGTTTCTTTTTGTAGCAAAGAGATTCACAAGCTTAATAAAAGTAACAAGTATTCAACACAACGTTGCAAGACTTGTTAGCTTAGCATTGTGTAGACTTGTGTAGTTTACACTTCATTTGATTGTGTATTTTCAGTAGTGATCGGTTAGTATTTTAGTCCTCAAAATACAAAGTGTATAGGGAGTAGTTGTACCCTTGTAAAGAACTAACGGGAGTGGTTGTACCCTTGGTAAAGAACTCGACATCTAGCTTTGTGTCGGTAAAAGTATAAGCGACGTGTAAGGTTTTCTCCGCCGGTGAAAGGAGCTTGTTGACTAGTTAAAGAAACTCTCGAGTTGGATACTCGGGGCGTGGACGTAGGGCAAGGAAAAAGATTCCTTGTAGCCGAACCGCGATAAATACTCGTGTTGTGGTTTGATCGTTTCTTTCATTTACTTGCATGTTATATATTGTGTTTGTGTACATATCTTTGATCAAACGGAAAGTTTCAAAGCTAACTTAACAAGTTAAAAAGATTTTAATCGGTAAACTATTCAACCCCCCTTCTAGTTTTCCACAATTGGCATCAAGAGCTACGTTACTCAAGCTTTTAAAATATATTGTGTTTTAAAACTTGAAACGATCCATGGATTTTGAAAATTACAAAGAAGGGCAATCTATGCAAAGACCACCACTCTTTGAAGCAAATGGTTTTATATATTGGAAAAACCATTTTGAAACTTACGTGAAATCTAAAGATATAGATTTGTGGTATATAATCATTGATGGTGATAACGTAGTTACTAACATTAAAGATGATGATCAAAAGAAATTAATAGGTAAAAATAATGAAGCTAAAATGATGCTTTACAATGCTTTGTCTAAGAAAGAATATGAAAGAGTCTTTTTGTGTAAAATCGTCAAAGATATTTGGCAATCTTTAATTGTCACTCATCAAGGAAACTCACAAGTTAAAGACAACAAAATTGATCTTCTTGTTCAACAATATGAATAATTTGTTATTTTCGAAGATGAGATTATTGATAATGCTTTTGCTAGATTTAATACTATTATTACTTCACTTAAAGCACTTGACGAATCTTTTTGTAGTAAGAACTTTGTCAGGAAATTTCTTAGAGCACTCCATCCGAAGTGGAGAGCAAAAGTGATGGCAATTGAAGAATCCAAAGATCTTTTAAGCATGTCACTTGATGAGCTAATTGGAAACCTCAAAGTTCACGAAATGGTAATGGAAAAAGATTCGGAACTAGTTAGAGGCAAGAAAGAAAAAGTTAAGTCTATTGCCTTGAAAGCTAGAGTTCAATCAAGTGATGATGAAGAATCTACTTCGGATAGTGACGATGAGGAATATGCTATGGCCGTTAGAGACTTCAAGAAGTTCTTTCGTAGAAGAGGAAAGTTTGTAAGGCAACCTAAAGATGACAAGAAAACTTTCCGAAAAGATCGTGATGATAGGAAAGGAAAGGTTGAAAGAAAATGCTATAGGTGTGGAGACACAAGTCATCTTGTAGGAGAATGTCCAAAACCACCCAAGAGCAAACCTCAACAAGCTTTTGTGGGTGGTGCTTGGAGTGACTATGAAGGAGATGACGATGAGCCAAAGAATGACGATATTGCTCTCATGGATCACAACTCAAATGAGGTATTATCCGACTCATCTTACTCCTCTATTAATGATGACACTTTACAAAAAGAATATAACAAACTTTGTGAATTAAGCTTAAAAATCATAAACAAAAATAAATTTTTGAAAACTAAAAAGAAGTTTTTAGAAAATGAAGTTTATGAGTTAAAAGAAAAAGCTAAGAGATTAGAAAAGAGTAAAGGTATTGACACACCTTGTAAATCATGTGAAGAGCTTAAACTAGAAGTTGAGAAACTCAAAATTACTCAAAATGATCTAATAAAACAAACCACAAAGTTTAAGAAGTTCGATAAGAGCATTTCTTGTGTGGATGAAATTATGAAACTTCAAAAGTCACCCTTTGATAAAACAGGACTAGGATTCATGAAAATAGAAACTTCAAAGGGTAAAATGAAACAAGAAAAGATTGCACAAGAAACAAATAAAAGTGCTACAGCAGCCTGCGGATCAGGCGAAACCAAATTTAGGGTTCCGCCCGTTGGTCCCGAAGGTTCCGCCAGGCCTGCTGCAGCAGTAACCTCATCCACTTCGGATCGTTCAAAATTTGTTAAAGTTACATACAAAAGTGGAACAAAACCGGTGTTTAAAACTGGAGTAGGATTTAGTAAAAATGAATTTAGAGTTAAAACTACTCAACCAAGACCTAAAACTCCAATTCCCAAACGCCCCTTTCCAAAGAGCAACTTCAATGCTCGACCAAACTACCAACATGTTTGGAACCAAAACACTCCTAGACATTACCAAACACCAAACCACATGCCATGGAACCCTTATGCTCTATTTTCATACTTGGAAGAAATTAATGGCATGCTTAACCAAAATGGACCCATGAAAAATTGGGGACCAAATGTTTGAGTGTTTTTCATAAAATAGGTGTGCCTCAAAGTTTGTTTGGAACCGGATGAATGGATTAAAGATAGTGGTTGTTCAAGGCACATGACGGGTAACAAAAGCCTCTTCACTTCTTATCATAAATGTGACGGAGGTAATGTTACGTTTGGTAGTAATGCTAAGAGCAAAATCATCGGAAAAGGTACAATCTCTCATGACTCCCTTTTTATTGATGATGTAGCTCATGTTGATAACTTAGGTTTTAATCTCCTTAGTATTAGTCAACTTTGTCGTAATAAGTATAATGTTCTTTTTAGTGAAAACGGAAGTAAAATACTTAACGATGGTATAACCACAGCCAAAGGTGTCCTTAAGAATAACGTATATGTCATGAAGATGGATCCAACATCTAGAGACAAACTTTGTCTTACCTCATTAGATGAATCTTCAACTTTATGGCATAGACGTTTAGGACATGCTAACATGAGACTAATCCAAAACCTCTCCTCCAAAGACTTAGTTCAAAACCTACCTAAGTTGAAATATGACCAACACTTTTGTGATGCTTGCAAAGTCGGTAAACAAGTCCATAATAGCCATAAGGCTAAAAACTTGGTTTCTACATCTAGGTGTCTAGAACTTTTGCATATGGATTTATTTGGTCCATCCGCTATACAAAGTTATGGAGGCAACTTCTACACTTTGGTCATAGTTGATGATTACTCAAGATATACTTGGACAAAATTTTTGAAATGTAAAAATGAAGCTTTTGCTAAATTTGAAATTCTAAGTAAGAAAATTCAAAATCAAGTGGGGTCTAATATTGTGTCTATTAGAATGGATCACGGTCGTGAATTTGATAATGAATTTCAATTTGGAAACTTTTGTGATAATAATGGTATAACTCATAACTTTTCGGCTCCACATACTCCTCAATCTAATGGTGTAGTAGAACGTAAAAACCGGACATTGCAAGAGATGAGTAGAACAATGCTTAATGAACAAAACATTCCACAAAAGTTTTGGTGTAATGCCGTTGACACATCAACATACATTTTAAATCGAGTCTTAATTACACCATTTTTGAATAAAACTCCTTATGAACTATATAAAGGTAAAAAGCCTACATTAGGATAATTTAGAGTGTTTGGGAGTAAATGTTTCATTCTTAACACCAAGGATTATCTCACCAAATTTGACCCAAAGTCTTATGAAGGTGTATTTCTTGGATATTCACAAAATAGTAAAGCATACATTGTTTTGAACAAAGAAACCTTAAGAGTCGAGGAATCGTTGAACATAACATTTGACGAGAGTCCACCTCCCTCTAAGACATCACCTTTGGTAGATGATGACTTAGTTGAAAGCCAAGCAATAGAAAATCAAGAAATTTTAAGTGATGACAAAGAAGATGAACTATTTAACAAAGAACTTGTCAATGTCAAAGAATCTAAAAGTCATCCATTAGATGGTGTCATTGGCAACATTAACGAAAGAACACTAAGGTCAAAAGTTCAAAATGAAAGCAACTACTTTTGTTTCGTGTCAACCATTGAACCTAAAAATATTAATGAAGCAATTAAAGATGAGTCTTGGGTAATTGCAATGCAAGAAGAGTTAAACCAATTTGTTAGGAATGATGTATGGACATTAGTTCCTCAACCAAAGAGTCAAACTATAATTGGAACAGAATGGGTATTTTGTAATAAAATGGATGAAAATGGAATTGTGTCTAGAAACAAAGCTAGGCTAGTTGCACAAGGATATAACCAACAAGAAGGCATTGACTACGATGAAACTTTTGCTGCGGTTGCTAGGCTCGAGTCAATTTGAATCTTACTTGCATATGCATGTGCACACAATTTTAAACTCTTTCAAATGGATGTCAAAAGTGCATTTCTAAACGGAGTCATTAATGAAGAAGTGTATGTTGCTCAACCACCGGGCTTCATCGATTTTGAAAAGCCAAATCATGTTTACAAACTTAAAAAGGCTCTTTACGGACTTAAGCAAGCTCCAAAAGCATGGTATGATCGACTTAAAACATTCCTAGTTGACCATAAGTATACCATGGGCTTAGTTGATAATACTCTCTTTACTAAGAAGAAAGATTCACATATTATCATAGTCCAAATCTATGTTGATGACATTATATTCGGATCAACTTGTCAAGAATTATGTGTGGATTTCTCAAAAATCATGCATGACGAGTTTGAAATGAGTATGATGGGAGAAGTCAATTTTTTCCTAGGACTCCAAATCAAACAACTAGAAGATGGTATCTTCTTTAACCAATCTAAATATATTAAGGACATGCTTAAGAAATTTGGACTAGAAGATTCGAAACCTATCAAAACTCCCATGTCCATGGAAACTAAACTCACCAAGGATAAGGAAAGTGAATCCGTAGATAGCACTAAATATAGAGGTATGATTGGTAGTCTACTTTACCTAACAGCTAGTAGACCCGACATTATGTTTAGTGTTTGTCTATGTGCTCGTTTTCAAGAAGATCCTAAAACTACCCATCTTGAAGCCGTTAAAAGGATTTTTAGGTATATTAAGGGCACTACACATTTAGGTTTATGGTATCCCAAAGGAACGGGAATAGACACCATAGTGTATGCCGACTCGGATCATGCCGATGACTATGTCGATAGAAAAAGTACAAGTGGTATTTGTACTTTTGTTGGACATTGTCTCACTTCATGGTTCTCTAAGAAGCAAACGGCTCTTGCTATCTCAACAACGGAAGCCGAGTACGTTTCGGCCGGAAAAGCATGTCAACAAGCTCTTTGGATGAAGCAAGCTCTTGTCGACTACGGAATTCAACTCAACGACATCAAAATTCTTTGTGACAACAAAGGTGCCATTGATCTTAGCAAAAACCCGGTTCAACATGCTCGTACCAAACATATTGAAATCCGTCATCATTTCCTTTGTGACAACGTTCAAAAAGGAAATATCTCAATTGAGAAAGTTTCTTCCGAAGACAACATAGCCGACATCCTCACAAAACCCCTTAAACGTGAACCTTTTAACCTTCTTAGGCTAGGCTTAGGACTCATGGAACCTACATTATAGTTCTGGACATTAGACAAAAATCACAAAAATCAAAACAAATCCATAACTATTTTTCTCAGCAGGGTCGGCGGAACCCTCACACATAACGGGCGGAACCCATTTCAGGGGTCCGCCGTATCCGCCGACCTACAGAACCAAAATCTTTGTTTATATTAAACCAAACACCCATTATCTCATACCACCACTTCCAAACTGCTACTATTCACTTTACCATCCATCCATACCTACGAATTCTTGGTCTTCCATTCATTTACATTGCAATTAAATCATCATTGTAAGTATTCTAAACATGATTACAATCCTGATCTGAGTCTAGGAATTCTATTTCTTGCACAAAAACAAAAACTTGGGGTTATGCATTAACTTGAAAAACTCATGCATAAGATTAGGTGTTTAATAAAACTAATCATGTTTCCCATAGTTAGGAATTGCATCTTTAATTAGTATAAACATGTTTGCTAAAACACCCCATGTCAAATCCTTCCAAAAAGGAATTGCATCTTTAATTAGTATAAACATGTTTGCTAAAACACCCCATGTCAAATCCTTCCAAAAATTTCTCACAAGTAGGACAAACATTTTTTCGTCTCACATTGAGAATACAAAATCAAAACGTTATGTTTAAAACATCACTTGCATAATGTCTCTTGAATGCTAAAGGGAATACATAACCAATATGTATTTTCGGGTACATTCAAACGAAGCTACATTGAACTAGGAGCGTTTGGGTTATCTTTTGTTTTATAACCAAACTTGCATAAAACGATTTTGAAGCATCAAAATGAGTCAAGATAACCGCACCTCCACATTGTTTTCATATAGGCACACACTAGAACTTCCACATTATAATAGTGGTTTACATAAACTAAAATGTGAAATTTTGTTGTTCTAGGATTCATCATGCCTCCTCTAACTCACTACGACCACAAGGACACCATTAAGTACCTACCAAAACACCACAAAACCAAAGGCCTTACCCCAAACCAAGTCAACGTTTTCAAAGCCTTAGAAAAACACTATGTCCATGAGGTTAGAACCATTGACCCTTCTTTCCTTGAAGGCACAAACCTTTATGCCGAATTCGCCACAATCAACTTTGAGTGTCTTTTGAATATCGATGAGCCTATTTGTCCTAGGTTCATTCTAGAGTTCTATGCATCCTCCGTCCTCTCCACGGATGATTATGGTCATATGTCAATCAACTTTAGGGTTAGCGGTCATCAATACTCCTTCACTCTTGAGGAGTTTGCTCAAATCCTAGGTGTCCCAAACCGTGGTACTTGCCTCTATTCCGACTTGCACTCCCTCTCAACTCTTGACAACCTCCAAGACCGTATCCACCCTTATGACACACCCCTTGTCTCAAAAGATGTACTCCGTGACCACCTCTTTGTTAGGACCACCACCACTAGGAGAACCCGTTCGGGGAATGAGGTCGATAAGGACCCATATGGAATGGAAATGAACGAACTCAAACCCCAATTCAAGAAATGGGAGGAATTCCTTAGAGCTAATGTCATTAGCACAATAGGGAACCGTGACCATATCAACCTTTGCCTTTGCTACATGCTCTACTCCTTGTCCGTTAGGCAACCCTTCAACCTTGCCTACTACATGGCCAAGAGAATGGCCGACATTCCCGTGCATGGCACAACGGCTATGCCGTATGGAATGCTCTTGACCCGTCTCTTTAGGTTCATCTCACCCATTCCACCAACTCCAAACGGTCTTCACCTTAACTACTCTCTCATCCCACACACCTTTGTCCCACTAAGTGATAAGAGAGTGTACAAAGCCCAAGGAAAACGTCCACATCCTCCTACCTCATCTTCGTCTTCCTCAATGAGTGAAGATGACAATTTGCCAAACTCTAGGCTCCCTCCTCTCGAATACCTTTCTCAACTTCCGGATATTCCTAATGAGTAGGAGGAGTTCAAGCAAACAAAGGGGATGTTTAAGAATCTTGGAAGGTTCCTTGGAAAGCTCAAGAACAAGATCGACCGTCAATGAGTGCGGGTGTGTAGGAGTGTTTGGCACTAGGTGCTATATGAACAAATTTGGTAGTTTAAACAATATTTGTGATGAATTTGTGTGTTAGTACAATGTTTGATATAATTTGGAACATGTCCTATCTAACTTTGATGCAGGTAGACAACTACTGGCAAGTTGTCAAATTTTCAAGTTTATGATATTTTCACTAAGTATAGTGAAATTCTCGACCTCAAGGTCAAAGTCCTATGAAATGCGTGTTTACGTGTCTATTTTTTGCATTGCCCAACCAGAAATGCCTTATCTTTTTGATTTTAGGAGTTTTCGAAAATTTTGAAAATCGTCTCGTGGGTCAAAAATGCGTACTGCCAATTTTTTTGGGTCTGGCGGATCTGGCGGTACCCAATATTGGGTTCCGCCAGTGCAAATTCTGGGAATTCCAGAATTGGCCCAACGGACCAGGCGGCACCCTCAAATGGGTTCCGCCTGTGTATTCTGAGGGTGCCGCCAGTAACCTGCAGAATTTTTGTTTTCATTTTCACCAATTCAACATCCAAACACCAAAATCCAATCCTTTTAGGTAGAAACCCATTACTTGCAATGTGTTTAGCAAAATAGGATACTCCTTCTTCCATAAACTTAACCAAAACCAATTCCCGCCAAAATTCAAATTTTGCCATAACAACCTCAAGGACCCCTCAAACATAAAGGAAGGAACCCTTTCAAGGGATCCTTGAAATCCCTGAGATTTATACTACCACAAATCCACCAAAACCACTAAGCATTTAGTGCAAAACTTGTCTTCTCACTTCACCATTTTCATTAGATTGACTTCCATGATATGACAACCCACAATTAGTTTTCCAAATCATTAGAAACCTCCATTTTTGTATGGACTAACATCAAATCCAAACACTCCTTTCCATAATCCATCAACACTATAAATTAAGCCATCCTAAACACCATCAAATCACACCTTCTTCAACACAATTTCTGAAACTTATAAACCATTTTTCACCATGACTAAGTCAACAATCACTTCTCAACCATCAAGACCCTTCCGGAAAATCGCCCGGATTAGTGTTAAACCACTATGGTCTAATCAACCCATCAACCTAAGCTCCTCATCCTCGGATGAATTCACATCACCCATAAAAAATGAACACTTTTTGAACCTTGCATCTCCATCACCATCACCCAATGAACCAAATGAGCTCACTCCACCACCAACTAAATCACCTATTGACCCAACTCCACCAAGTGCTCCAACTCAACCATCCAAAACTTCATCACCATCACCGTTACCCAAAATTGAGCCAATGGAACTATTTGGGTCTTCTCCCACATCACCACACCCATTTGTCCAAGATCTTAATGATCTTCCACCAAGACCTTCACAACCACCACCTTTTGCAAATGAATCACCAAGGTCAATTCTTGACCAAGATGACCTTTTTAACCACATTCAACCACCACAACAAGTGTACCATCAACCTAAACCATTATTGTTTCACCCCATCTACCATGACATCCATGGTCCTCTATATGGAGAACTAAACTTTGAAAACCGTGATCACCCAAATCCACCACACCCTCAACCTCAAACCTTTGAGTCTTTATTTCCTTCATATGAGGATATCCAAAACATGGTTGAAAACCATCTGCATCAAGCAATGGAATTTCAAACCACATTGCTTGACTCAATACCAAACCCATCATCCACCCAAGAACCACAAACCAATCAACCCTCAAACCAAGAAACCAATGCCAACCCATTTCCACCCACTCATCCCCATGTTTGCTCAAATTGTGAGCAAATGGGTGCAAGCATCAAAACGTTGCTTCACCAACTCCAAGATGAAACCCGGTTTGCATTTCAACATGTCATCGAACGTTTAGATGCCCTTTCCCACCCAAACAAACCCTAGAGAACCATTTGGAGGCCGTTTGCCCCAATTTAGGAAACTAGGCTTTTATTTTTCTTTCTTGGTTATTTTTTAAGTTTTTAGAAGTAGAAGAATTTTACCCATTTCTTGTCTTTTGACTTTTATAAGTCAAAATTTTACTTGGAATGCTATTTCTTCCTACTTACTTTCGTGCATTGATGGTTGATCATGTTTATGTTGTCATTGTGGTTGCAATGTGTGTGGTAACTACAACCTTATATATATCACCAACTAACCATTTTTTTGTAGGATCCAAAATGCATGTTTCCCATCTTGGCACTCCTTTTAGGGGGAGTAACAAGCAAGGGGGAGCAAGTGCATTTTTCTGCTTCGCTACTCTACTTTTTGTTTCGTCAAAAAGGGGGAGAAATATATTGAACTTTCAAAACTTAATATGATTTTCATAAATTAAGTAAAACAAGTTTAATATAATTTTTTTTAAGTCTTAAAAACCAAGATTTTGTGAGTTACTTAAAAACAAAGTGTATGTTTTGTCATCAACAAAAAGGGGGAGATTGTTAATACAAATATCGCCTAAAAACGTTATTTATATTTTACGATCTTTGCTAAGTTTTGTTAATGACAAATGTAAACTTTAGTTTTTAAGTAAAACATAATCTTAGTTTTAAAGACTTGCATAAACTAGACTTTTGCTAAATTTTACATTTCATAAAACACAACACTTCTTATTTTCTAAAAATAGAATTGTCACATCACATTTATGGCAAGTTTTGTCATTATACATTTATGGAAATAAATGTGTTTGACTTACTTAGATGTTGCTTGCAAGTTTAGTGTTTGACTTGATATTATGTGATGTGACATTGTTTGGTTTGCAAGAGTAATGAGATGTGACTTTGTTTGGTTTGCAAGATTTATTACAAAACCAACTGCAAGCCCGGCGGTACCCTGGAGGTACACGGGCGGAACCCTTCTCAGGGGTCCGCCTGATCCGCCAGACCTGCAGAAGGTTTTGGCTATAAATATTGAGCCACAAGTTGAATTTTGGATTATCACTTGACATTATATTTTTACACACACATTCATTCTTTCATCTAACCTCTTAACATTTCATATGTGAAGTTTCTTTTTGTAGCAAAGAGATTCACAAGCTTACTAAAAGTAACAAGTATTCAACACAACGTTGCAAGACTTGTTAGCTTAGCATTGTGTAGACTTGTGTAGTTTACACTTCATTTGATTGTGTATTTTCAGTAGTGAACGGTTAGTATTTTAGTCCTCAAAATACAAAGTGCATAGGGAGTAGTTGTACCTTTGTAAAGAACTAACGGGAGTGGTTGTACCCTTGGTAAAGAACTCGACATCTAGCTTTGTGTCGGTAAAAGTATAAGCGACGTGTAAGGTTTTCTCCGCCGGTGAAAGGAGCTTGTTGACTAGTGAAAGAAACTCTCGAGTTGGATACTCGGGGCGTGGACGTAGGGCAAGGAAAAAGAGTCCTAGTAGCCGAACCACGATAAATACTCGTGTTGTGGTTTGATCGTTTCTTTCATTTACTTGCATGTTATATATTGTGTTCGTGTACATATCTTTGATCAAACGGAAAGTTTCAAAGCTAACTTAACAAGTTAAAAAGATTTTAATCGGTAAACTATTCAACCCCCTTCTAGTTTTCCACATAAACGTTCGAGGAGCCAGGACACTTTAATTCATAAATCCACAACTCATCTCGACGGCTTACATAATGAACTCCTCACATGAGGCTCCCTACTATTGTAGTAGTTGATAAAATATATATATATATATATATATATATATATATATATATATATATATATATATATATATATATATATATATATATATATATAAGTTTTGATCCGAAAAGTTACATGTCCAATATTTGAATAAACTTAGGAAAGTTTATTTTTACATGAAGATTGTTATTAGGGTAAGTTTCTTATAACTTGTATGACAATTTCTTGTAATATCTCATGGTTCTTTTAGATGAAGTAGATCCAAATTGTATGTTCAAGTTATCGCCAACTCTTTAGCTCATGTTTTCGCCTAAGTAAGTTTATATGGTCATTTAGTCATGGCCTTGCCATGACCTTTGGTCATTGTTCCATGGTCTTGAGACTCAACCTTGGCTCTAGCCATGGTTGTGGTCTTGATTCTAGGTCATAAGACCTCTTGGTCATTATAAACCATAACCATTATATAGTGACTTATATATGTAAAATAGCTGTTAATAAACTGAGAAAAATCTCATTCGTTATTGGTTTTCTGGAGACGTGCCCTGAGTTTTTGAAGAAAACGTGATTCCGGACAACTTTCGTGTTTTAACTTTTTCATGAAACGGACCAGAAGGGCCTCTTTTTCCGTGTGTTATGTTCTGTCACAGAAGCTATTTTAGGCAGTTTTGCCGCAAAGTTTTGGTAACTTTAAATGGTCATAACTTTTGACTCGTATACTCGTTTTAGGTGGTTCAAATTGCTATGGTTTCCTTGTTAGGTCCTCTACTACAATATGTAATGATCCAATATCATAATTTTACCATTTTGATCAGATTTCACCAAGAAAGTCACTAGTTTACTTGTTTAAATAACTTAACTTAACAATCATTTATAATAACTTGTTTTACCCATTTTTATACATCATGGACATGATCACAAGACATAATATAGCATGAATGATATGTAAATAACATGATTATGATATTTAACAAGAAGTATGTTAGGGTTTTGCTTACAACTTTTGGCTTTCAATTAAGAAAGGAAGTTAACATGTAAGGTAAGGACTTTGATAGACTTTAGCTTCACCCTACTTCACTCCATGCAATCTTTCTACCCTTGTATTCTTGAAAGAGAGATGATGAAAGTTGAGGTGACTTGAGTAGATTCAAACTCAAGAGAAATCACCAAAGTTTATAAGGTTTGGAAGTAGTTTGATGAATCAAAACCAAACTAGAGTTTCTATGTTGTTGAAGCACTTGAATCTTGCTTGAAACTTGGAAGAAAATTAGCTAAGTGTGAGGTGATGAGGGTTGTGATATGGGACGGCAAAGGAGGGGGAGGGGGGCTTTTATAGGGTCTTGAGGAGGTTACAAACCTTGACTTGTCAAACCTTGGAGACCAAGTTGAACACTTGTAATCATCCAAGAGTTCTATGCATGAGATCAAGCCACAAGGGTGGTGAATCCCCCCCTAAGTCGGTTTGAATGAGGATAGGAAGGATGAGTTGGTCTTGTTGATATTATCCTAATTATGGAGCTAGTTTTGATTCCATAAAATGCTAACCGTAAACGCTTAAGCCATAATACGTAAAACCGGGTATCGTAAAAATACGAAACTTGGAAGAATGATTAAACTTGTCCAAATACTCCATAATTAAATATAAAATGAGTGGTAGGTTCCATTGGGGTGCTAAAACCCTGCTAAAACTGGAAACACGGGTCTAAAACGCGTAATACGTAAAACGTACGAATATTGTGTAAAATTGAGAAAAGTAAAATGTTACTTTTCTAATAATATAATAATGAATTAAAATGACTTATAATGTCTAGACTGGGCTCAGTCTAGTGTCGGTTGGTATTTAATGTCTTTTAAACATAAAACCGTAAGCCTAAAAATCAAGGAATGATTTATAAAATCAAGGAATGATTTTTTAAGTCATTTTAAATCATTATTATCGTATTAAAAAAGTAACATTTTACTTTTCTCAATTTTACACAATATTCTTTCGTTTTACGTATTACGCATTTTAGACCCGTGTTTCCAGTTTTAGCACGGTTTTAGCACCCCCAATGGAACCTACCACTCATTTTATATTTTATTATGGAGTATTTGGACAAGTTTAATTCATTCTTCCAAGTTTCTTATTTTTACGATACCCGGTTTTACGTATTATGGCTTAATCGTTTACGGTTAGCATTTTATGGAGTCAAAACTAGCTCCATAAGTAGGATAATATCAACAAGACCAACTCATCCTTCCTATCCTTATTCAAACCGACTTAGGGGGGGATTCACCACCCTTGTGGCTTGATCTCATGCATAGAACTCTTGGATGATTACAAGTGTTCAACTTGGTCTCCAAGGTTTGACAAGTCAAGGTTTGTAACCTCCTCAAGACCCTATAAAAGCCCCCCTCCCCCTCCTTTGCCGTCCATATCACAACCCTCATCACCTCACACTTAGCTAATTTTCTTCCAAGTTTCAAGCAAGATTCAAGTGCTTCAACAACATAGAAACTCTAGTTTGGTTTAGATTCATCAAACTACTTCCAAACCTTATAAACTTTGGTGATTTCTCTTGAGTTTGAATCTACTCAAGTCACCTCAACCTTCATCATCTCTCTTTCAAGAATACAAGGGTAGAAAGATTGCATGAAGTGAAGTACGGTGAAGCTAAAGTCTATCAAAGTCCTTACCTTACATGTTAACTTCCTTTCTTAATTGAAAGCCAAAAGTTGTAAGCAAAACCTTAACATACTTCTTGTTAAATATCATAATCATGTTATTTACATATCATTCATGCTATATTATGTCTTGTGATCATGTCCATGATGTATAAAAATGGGTAAAACAAGTTATTATAAATGATTGTTAAGTTAAGTTATATAAACAAGTAAACTAGTGACTTTCTTGGTTAAATCTGATCAAAATGGTAAAATTATGATATTGGATCATTACATATTGTAGTAGAGGACCTAACAAGGAAACCACAGCAATTTGAACCACCTAAAACGAGTATACGAGTCAAAAGTTATGACCATTTAAAGTTACCAAAACTTTGCAGCAAAACTGCCTAAAATAGCTTCTGTGACAGAACTTAAAACACGCAAAAAGAGGCCCTTTTGCTCCGTTTCATGAAAAAGTTAAAGCACAAAAGTTTTCCGGAATCACGTTTTCTTCAAAAACTCAGGAGCACGTCTCCAGAAAACCAATAACGAATGAGATTTTTCTCAGTTTATTAACAGCTATTTTACATATATAAGTCACTATATAATGGTTATGGTTTATAATGACCAAGAGGTCTTATGACCTAGAATCAAGACCACAACCATGGCTAGAGCCAAGGTTGAGTCTCAAGACCATGGAACAATGACCAAAGGTCATGGCAAGGCCATGACTAAATGACCATATAAACTTACTTAGGCGAAAACATGAGCTAAAGAGTTGGCGATAACTTGAACATACAATTTGGATCTACTTCATCTAAAAGAACCATGAGATATTACAAGAAATTGTCATACAAGTTATAAGAAACTTACCCCAATAACAATCTTCATGTAAAGATAAACTTTCCAAAGTTTATTCAAATATTGGACACGTAACTTTTCGGATCAAAACTTATATATATATATATATATATATATATATATATATATATATATATATATATATATATATATATATATATATATATATATATATATATATTATCAACTACTACAATAGTAGGGAGCCTCATGTGAGGAATTCATTATGTAAGCCGTCGAGGATTTACGAATTAAAGT
The DNA here is from genome assembly GCA_030686995.1 of Artemisia argyi. Classification (NCBI taxonomy): domain Eukaryota; kingdom Viridiplantae; phylum Streptophyta; class Magnoliopsida; order Asterales; family Asteraceae; genus Artemisia; species Artemisia argyi. The sequence goes on from JARVZY010002871.1 coordinate 23,508, forward strand.
GTCCTGGCTCCTCGAACGTTTACTAACATGACTTCAGAATTATGTCGGCTCGAACGGTAGTAAACAATATATAAACTATACATGTTTCATGAACCATTTCTTTTCATATACTTACACTATACAAAGTACCACATCATGGACTAAATGCAAGACATATATAGGCAATTCATCATATTCTTTACTCCAATCCTAAGTCACAGCATTCCATTATAGGTTGCTCGTAGAAACCTTCGCGATTCGACCATCACATTCACTACTTACTACATAACTTAAGGTGAGTTCGTAGCCCCACTTTCTATTGTTTAACTACTTTACAAACCCATGGGGGGGGGATACATGTTATTATTTTTCTACTCGAACACAATGCTTTCTACTGTATGCTACCCGACTATGTTTTATTGTCAATAAGTAACGATTGCCATGTTCGAAGTCCCTATATCATGAACCATTAGTCACTAGCTATAGTGAGCGCGAATATTGTGAATAGATCTATTGGGATTGACGAATCCCATTTGTGTTGAACAACTGCGAGTTTAAACAAATGCACTATATTTGATAGTTTGAGGTATAATGGCAATATTACCTTGGTAGGGCTTCTACAATGCCAATTTTTGGTTCGATGTTAATGCTTTGGTTGCATGAGCTTAGTGAAATAATAACGACTTTTGTTTTCTAACTATGAATGTGTGATTAATTACCTCACATTACGATTATTGTGTTCAACGATTTAACTACAAACTCTACGAATTCCACTCAACCTTTGTGTTGACTGTTTTAAGCATGTATTTCAGGTCCATGATGATCAAGGATGGCACGGAAGGGCACGGATATTCAAGAGGGCTATAAATTTTATTATCATTCAAAAACTCATTTAATGTAAATTGTAAACATGGAACCATCTGGGACCTCATTTTGTAATCTCTGATATTTATATAATTTGAATGATAAACCTTTTAAAACGACTCAATTAGAGTTCGTTTTCTATTATTGTGACTATTGTGCCGTCGAGTAACACCCAGTTCGAATTCCGTTGCATCATTGAATTGGGGGTGTTACAGATTGGTATAACTAGCAAAACAAAAGACAAGAGGCCGCAACGGCTTATGTGGCTGCACCAACTAGAGGCACAGGGTATACCGGGAATGCTCCACTATGCAATAAGTGTAAATTCCACCACTCTGGTCCTTGCCCGGCTAAGTGTTGCAACTGTCAAAACACTGGACACCTTGCCAGAGATTGTAGAGTCAAGGCTGTAGCTACCAGTAGCAACACACAACCAATAGTTATATGCTTCGGGTGTGGAGAAAGTGGACATTACAAGAACGGATGTCCCCAAAACCAAGGTCAACAAGTTGAAGACAACCAGGGGTGAGCATATATGATAAGAGGAGAAGGAGCTTATCAGAATCTCAACAACACTGCAGAACAATGAAGTTTAGAACTTAGCAGTCATATTTATTTATGCACTATGTTGTACTACGTGTATGTCATCCCTAGTAATGGGAGTTTTATGAGTTAAGAATATTTACTGTTCAATAAACAACTCTTTGTGATAATTCTCATCTATTGTACTTTCTATCTCCAAACCAATTTGACTGATTAGTAGACTATTTCCATTCTATAAGTTTACCCACATATCCTATAAACCATTCAACAAATTTTTCTCCAAGCTATTTTGCTACCACTTTATTGTTTTACTACAATATATTCTAACACCATCTTAGAAAAAAATTACTTCATTTGATACTACCCTATAAATTGATTTAATGTCTTCTTTACCCAACTTCATCTCAAACCACTAAAACTCATCAAACTAAAATGAAGAACACAAGCCTCGTTCGTCTTTTCACCATCATTATCTTCACAACCGTTACACCACAAGCACTCTCATCAGCTTTACAAGATTGAATACCATCTAAAACTTTTAAGAAACACAATACTACGTGACTAAACATAACTTCACATTATCGGTCCTAAATTATACATAGCCTGATCACCTATGTCTAATTCAGGAGGGATCATGTTATGCTGGGAGCAGTCGCCTGTATGTTTTCTTAGAAACAAACTTCTCACCTATAATCTTAAAACAAATTTTGTGTGAGTATAGGCAATTCATAAGTATTCATATGATAGAGTACGACAATTAATCACCCTTACTCTACCTTTCCCACATAAAAGTAAACCTCATCTTACGCCATACACTGAAACGACAAATCAAACTACATCGCTCTAGTCCTCATAAGTAACCACACCTCTTCATCGAAACCACTCCAACATATGACACACATAGAACTTCAGGACGAAGTTCCCCGTAAGGGGTAGAGATTGTAACAATTCGCATTTTCAGGTTAATTACTATTCCCAAAAAAATTTACTATTCATTTTCACTATTCATTTTTACTATTTATTTTCCCAAAATTTGATTTTTATTTCATATTCTCGTGTGATAAATCATTTCTATGGCAAATTAAAAGTTTGACACTCATCAGATCATTTTTGCGAAAGTTATTAAGGAATTACACTTTTTAGGGTAAAACGTCATTCAAAAATTCTACGCACAACGAAACTCGACCGCGTTAATTTTCCCCGCATCAGAAAAATGTTTGAGACACTCATGATTTATTTGAGAATTAATCATGACTGAGAAAAATATGACCAAATAAACCTCGGCCCTGAAAAACAGGAATTTTCATTTTTAAGCGCTTTTACTCAGCCGTAACCTTAGCCTACACCTGCACCGCGTTTCTAAGACGATTTGAGTTTTCACATTTTTGGAAAAAGTCAACATATTTTTCCCTCCTCCTTTGACCAAAAATCATTCCTTGATTTTTAGGCTTACGGTTTTATGTTTAAAAGACATTAAATACCAATCGACACTAGACTGAGCCCAGTCTAGACATTATAAGTCATTTTAAATCATTATTATCGTATTAGAAAAGTAACATTTTACTTTTCTCAATTTTACACAATATTCGTACGTTTTACGTATTACGCGTTTTAGACCCGTGTTTCCAGTTTTAGCAGGGTTTTAGCACCCCAATGGAATCTACCACTCATTTTATATTTTATTATGGAGTATTTGGACAAGTTTAATCATTCTTCCAAGTTTCGTATTTTTACGATACCCGGTTTTACGTATTATGACTTAATCGTTTACGGTTAGCATTTTACGAAGTCAAAACTCGCTCCATAAGTAGGATAATATCAACAAGACCAACTCATCCTTCCTATCCTCATTCAAACCAACTAAGGGGGGGGGGATTCACCAACCTTGTGGCTTGATCTCATGCATAGAACTCTTGGATGATTACAAGTGTTCAACTTGGTCTCCAAGGTTTGACAAGTCAAGGTTTGTAACCTCCTCAAGACCCTATAAAAGCCCCCCTCCCCCTCCTTTGCCATCCCATATCACAACACTCATCACCTCACACTTAGCTAATTTTCTTCCAAGTTTCAAGCAAGATTCAAGTGCTTCAACAACATAGAAACTCTAGTTTGGTTTTGATTCATCAAACTACTTCCAAACCTTATAAACTTTGGTGATTTCTCTTGAGTTTGAATCTACTCAAGTCACCTCAACTTTCACCATCTCTCTTTCAAGAATACAAGGGTAGAAAGATTGCATGAAGTGAAGTAGGGTGAAGCTAAAGTCTATCAAAGTCCTTACCTTACATGTTAACTTCCTTTCTTAATTGAAAGCCAAAAGTTGTAAGCAAAACCCTAACATACTTCTTGTTAAATATCATAATCATGTTATTTACATATCTTTCATGCTATATTATGTCTTGTGATCATGTCCATGATGTATAAAAATGGGTAAAACAAGTTATTATAAATGATTGTTAAGTTAAGTTATTTAAACAAGTAAACTAGTGACTTTCTTGGTGAAATCTGATCAAAATGGTAAAATTATGATATTGGATCATTACATATTGTAGTAGAGGACCTAACAAGGAAACCATAGCAATTTGAACCACCTAAAACGAGTATACGAGTCAAAAGTTATGACCATTTAAAGTTACCAAAACTTTGCGGCAAAACTGCCTAAAATAGCTTCTGTGACAGAACATAAAACACGCAAAAAGAGGCCCTTCTGGTCAGTTTCATGAAAAAATTAAAGCACGAAAGTTGTTCAGAATCTCGTTTTCTTCAAAAACTCAGGTGCACGTCTCCAGAAAACCAATAACGAATGAGATTTTTCTCAGTTTATTAACAGCTATTTTACATATATAAGTCACTATATAATGGTTATGGTTTATAAAGACCAAGAAGTCTTATGACCTAGAATCAAGACCACAACCATGGCTAGAGCCAAGGTTGAGTCTCAAGACCATGAAACAATGACCAAAGGTCATGGCAAGGCCATGACTAAATGACCATATAAACTTACTTAGGCGAAAACATGAGCTAAAGAGTTGGTGATAACTTGAACATACAATTTGGATCTACTTCATCTAAAAGAACCATGAGATATTACAAGAAATTGTCATACAAGTTATAAGAAACTTACCCTAATAACAACATGTAAAGATAAACTTTCCTAAGTTTATTCAAATATTGGACATGTAACTTTTCGGATCAAAACTTATATATATATATATATATATATATATATATATATATATATATATATTTTATCAACTACTACAATAGTAGGGTGCCTCATGTGAGGAGTTCATTATGTAAGCCGTCGAGATGAGTTGTGGATTTACGAATTAAAGTGTCCTGGCTCCTCGAACGTTTACTAACATGACTTCTGAATTATGTCGGCCCGAACGGTAGTAAACAATATATAAACTATAAATGTTTCATGAACCATTTCTTTTCATATACTTACACTATACAAAGTACCACATCATGGACTAAATGCAAGACATATATAGGCAATTCTTCATATTCTTTTCTCCAATCCTAAGTCGCAACATTCCATTATAGGTTGCTCGTAGAAACCTTCGCGATTCGACCATCACATTCACTACTTACTACATAACTTAAGGTGAGTTCGTAGCCCCACTTTCTATTGTTTAACTACTTTACAAACCCATGGGGGGATACATGCTATTATTTTTCTACTCGAATACAATGCTTTCTAATGTATGCTACTCGACTATGTTTTATTGTCACTAAGTAACGATTGCCATGTTCGAAGTCCCTATATCATGAACCATTAGTCACTAGCTATAGTGAGCACGAATATTGTGAATAGATCTATTGAGATTGATGAATCCCATTTGTGTTGAACAACTACGAGTTCAAACAAATGCACTATATTTGATAGTTTGAGGTATAATGGCAATATTACCTTGGTAGGGCTTCTACAATGCCAATTTTTGGTTCGATGTTAATGCTTTGGTTGCATGAGCTTAGTGAAATAATAACGACTTTTGTTTTCTGACTATGAATGTGTGATTAATTACCTCACATTACGATTATTGTGTTCAACGATTTAACTACAAACTCTACGAATTCCACTCAACCTTTGTGTTGACTGTTTTAAGCATATATTTCAGGTCCATAATGATCAAGGATGGCACGGATATTCAAGAGGGCTATAAATTTTATTATCATTCAAAAACTCATTTAATGTAAATTGTAAACATGGAACCATCTGGGACCTCATTTTGTAATCTCTGATATTTACAGATTGTAACACCCCCAATTCAATGATGCAGCGGAATTCAACTTGGGTGTTACTCGACGGCACAACAGTCATAATAATAGAAAACGATCTCTAACCGAGTCGCTTTAAAAAGAGGTATCATTCGAATATATTCAAATATATCAGAGTTTACATAGTTAGGTCCCAAAAAGGTTCCATGTTTCAAAATACATCAATATAAAATCTTTTGATGTTTTATCGAATGACAAAGTAGTTTATAGCCTTCTTCCTTTAGTACGTGCCCTTCCGCTCCATTCTTGATTATCATGGACCTGAAATACATGCTTAAGAGGTCAACACAAAGGTTGAGTGATATTCATAGAGTTTGTTTAACGGTTGAACACAATATGTTGGTAGTATGAGTTAATTAGACTCATACTTATGTTGGAAAACAAAACAGTTATTATTATATACTAAGCTCATGCAACCAATACGTTAACGGGTACCAATATCAATCGGCAGTTTTGTTGCCCCGGTAAGTACTTTGCCGTCATACTTAATGTTTCAAATATAGTGCATTCATTTGAACTAATCTGCTCAAACAAATGGGATTCGTCAATCCCAATAGGCCTATTCACAATACTCGCGCTCACTAATACTAGTGATTAAATGGTTCATGATAAGGGGCCTAGGATTGGCAAGGAAGGTACTTAGTAATAATAAAACAATCAGGCAGCATACAGTTTCAAAGCATTGTGTTCGGTTTAAAATAGCATGTATTCCCCCCAAGGGTTTGTAAAACATTGAAGTAATGTAAAGCGGTGCTATGAACTCACCTTAAGTAAGATAGCAAGTAGTGAAGGTAATGGTTGGATCGTGAAGGTTTCTACGAGCAACCTATAATAGAATGTTGCGACTTAGGATTGGAGTAAAGAATATGAAGAAGTGCCTATATATATGTCTTGCATTTAGTCCATGATGTGGTACTTTGTAAAGTGTAAGTATATGAAAAGAAATGGTTCATGAAACATGTATAGTTTATATATCGTTTAATACCGTTCGGGCCGACATAATTCATAAGTCATGTTAGTAAACGTTCGAGGAGCCAGGACACTTTAATTCATAAATCCACAACTCATCTCGACGGCTTACATAATGAACTCCTCACATGAGGCTCCCTACTAGTTTTGATCCGAAAAGTTACATGTCCAATATTTGAATAAACTTAGGAAAGTTTATCTTTACATGAAGATTGTTATTAGGGTAAGTTTCTTATAACTTGTATGACAATTTCTTGTAATATCTCATGGTTCTTTTAGATGAAGTAGATCAAATTGTATGTTCAAGTTATCGCCAACTCTTTGGCTCATGTTTTCGCCTAAGTAAGTTTATATGGTCATTTAGTCATGGCCTTGCCATGACCTTTGGTCATTGTTCCATGGTCTTGAGACTCAACCTTGGCTTTAGCCATGGTTGTGGTCTTGAATCTAGGTCATAAGACCTCTTGTTCTTTTTAAAACATAACCATTATATAGTGACTTATATATGTAAATAGCTGTTAAGAAACTGAGAAAAATCTCATTCGTTATTGGTTTTCTGGAGACGTGCTCCTGAGTCATAATAATAGAAAACGATCTCTAACCGAGTTGCTTTAAAGAGAGTTATCATTCAAATTTATTCAAATATATCAGAGTTTACATAGTTAGGTCCCAAAAAGGTTCCATGTTTCAAAATACATCAATATAAAATCTTTTGATGTTTTATCGAATGACAAAGTAGTTTATAGCCTTCTTCCTTTAGTCCGTGCCCTTCCGCTCCATTCTTGATTATCATGGACCTGAAATACATGCTTAAGAGGTCAACACAAAGGTTGAGTGATATTCATAGAGTTTGTTTAACGATTGAACACAATATGTTGGTAGTATGAGTTAATTAGACTCATACTCATGGTTGGAAAACAAAACAGTTATTATTATATACTAAGCTCAAGCAACTCCAACTACCATAACAACAATAACAATCGGAACAACAACAACAAGCGACCATGGGATGGTAACCGTGGAAGTAACAACAACGACAACAACTATACCCGAAACAACAACCATCACAATCAGCAAAACAAAAGACAAGAAGCCGCGACGGCTTATGTTGCTGCACCAGCCAGAGGTAAATAAGTTGGTACTCTACCATAGTGTACCAAGTGTAACTACCATCATGCAGGTCCCTGCCCGGCCAAGTGCAACAAGTGTCTAAAGCCCGGACATCTTGCCAAGGATTGTAGAGGCAAGGGTGTAGCTACTGGGGCTAACACTCAGTCAATAGTTACATGTTTTGGGTGTGGAGAAAAGGGACACTTCAAGAACAACTGTCCTCAAAACCAAGGACCACAAGGCGAATGTTAACAACGCGTTTTGTGGTCTAACGGTTAATCGCCCATACGATTAAGCGTGCTCATGTAAGAGTAGTACTGGTTTGGGTGAACTGCCAGGAAGTCTTCACACGGGGGCCATAAAATCAAAGCCGTGAGCCTTCGGGCAAAGCGGACAATATTGTGGTCTATAAGGCGGGGTGTTACAGGGTAAAGGTTTAGAGGTTTTACCATGGTTAGGTATAGAAGGGTTAAGTGTATAGAAGTAACCATGGTTAGGTTAAGAGGTTTACACAAGGGAATGTTCCATCCTAGGTGAGGTTAAGAGTTAACCATGGTTGGGTGTAGAGAAGTAACCATAGTTGGGTTAAGAAGTATGTTGGTTAGGTTAACCAAGGTTGGGTTAGGGTAGTATGTTGAGAACTAACCATGGTTGGAAGAGGTGAACCATGGTTGGGTTTGAAAGAGAATATTCCAAAGGAATATACCTTTGCTTGGGGGGAAAGGTTGGATGGAGGGTTGAGATTGTTTTGGTTTGAAATGAAAGGTTAAGATGTGTTGTAAGAGATTGGATGGTTGAGATGGTTTTGGTTTGAAATGGATGGATGAGATCATAGTGTCCTTTGACTTGGAGAGGAAGTGTGATCCAAGGGTTGAGATTGATTTGGGTTTGAAATGGAGGGTTGAGATTAAACACATGTGATATAATAGAGAGAAGATTGGATGGATGGTTGAGATGTGTTTAATTTGAATTTGATGGTTGAGTTTGGAGATGTGTAAGGAATATAAGAGATGTGTAAGAGATGTGATGTTGTAAGAGAATGAAAGGTTGAGATGGATTGAATTTGAATTCAATGGTTAGGATTAAAAGTGTGTAAGAGACAAAGGTACACTTTTGTGTAAGTGTTGTAAGGGAATGTTGGAAAGGATATTTGAGAAGGATTGTGGGAGGTTTGGTGGTTTTGGGTTTGATGGTTTTGAAGTAAGTGGTATTTTGTTGAAGATAATTAAGAAAGTAATTAAGAGAAAATAATCTAATTGTCATTAAGAAGAAAGGATTTAGACAATTTAGATTATAAGTTGAGAAAATCATAAGGTACTTATTAATTCAAGTAACACAACGTCGAGAATCCATAATTTCATATCTCGTGACTTTTCACGACTCGACGTTCTCAACTAATACTTTGGTTCAAACAAGTTAAGTACTTTGCCTTAATGTAAAGCATAACCCAAGTGGGAAACGATGCGTTTACGCAAGGTGACCATTGACTTAGTTTGACCAATAAGGGAGTAAACCCGTTATGTAATTAGAGAAGACGTAAGCATGGGATATGAGCATATGAATGCTTTCACATGATGTTACGTGAAATAAATAAGCTCCCTAAGTTTATAAAAGCCTTGGCTAGAGGCAATAGCAAGAAAGCATGAGTTGGCATTTTCCCGTAAATGGGTGCTTTAAAAGTTGGATCTCTCTAATCCCAAAATTCGTTTCGAGTGTTCTCAATTAAGCACATAACATATTCATACCTGTATTGAAAGATCCACATTTGTCGGGTAAGGGGAAAGCCGACTTTGAAAATTCGACCAAATCCATACAGACTCCTGGCGCATTAGCGCGTCGGCAGCACGACAACAGCAGACATGGAATTTGGCGAATTAGGCTACCGTTTGACGTTTTATGTGTTTCGAAGGTTTATTTGTCATTATCAAAACATTAGGAGATCTTGATCATGTTGTCTTAACAACTCCGTTAGAAAAACAAAACTAGCAAAATTTCCAGAATTTTACACATGACGCCGTCAGGAATTAATTCCTGACGCCGTCAGAAGTGACTTACAGAAATCTTTACGTTAAGTTTATGGAAAATTTCTGAAAAAACTTATGTCCTACTTCCTAGAAAATCTTGCAAAACATCATTATGACTCGATACAAGCATTTGACTCTACCAAATACTAATACACATGTTCATTTAATATTGTGGAGAATCATGATCAATTTTGGTTCTTAAAAACATATTTGGGGTTTCCCCTTACACTTATCTTTTGCGAAATACCTTTGTATGAAGTTAAGACGAAGTTAAATGACAAAATAAAGCATTTTCACAATTTTAGTTTTGAAACATGATCCGCCAACAATAAAATAAAGCATGCATACGGAAGCAAATAGCAATCAAACAAATAAAAATCACACAATACATGGGTTGCCTCTCAAGAAGCGCTTTTCTTTATTTTACGAGTCTTGTAGCTAGACTCAAGGTCATGGGCAATTACGTGACCTCATCATTGGTCTCATTTTCTAGGTCATCTCTAATATTAGTTTTGTATTCCAGACCTAGTTGCAAGCATTCTTTGTAGAAACCAAGTATTCTATTCATAACATATTCTACTCCTCTACGTCTATCCTCATTATTCCTATAGTAAACCGCTTGCTTGTGTTCCTTTTCTATGTTTGATAGGAGGCGGTATTGTTCAATCATATAAGGCATTTGGTAAGCAATCTCAACCAAGTTGCTTCTTCATTGCCCAATTATAATTAGTCCTAGTCATGATGTTTATAGGAGACCTAGGATCGATATAAGCTTTCCATACATGCATATGCCCAATGGTGCATGGTATGTTGATGTTAGAGGGATCACCTACTTTAATAAGGGGTGAACCAAGGATATATGGTGTCTCGGGATCATTGAATAAATCCTTGTGATATTCCCGTTCTTCCTTGGTGGGCAACTTATCAAAGTATTCTTCTACGTTTTCTACTTCCTCTAACTTTTCTCCCTTATTAACCTCAACTTCCTTAATCTCATCCCTAGTCTCGGTTTCTATTCCAACTTCATCCTTGTCACTCTCTTCTATGTCCTTATCTTTTGGCTTAATAGTGACAACATTGACAAAGTGGACGTTTTTGGATGACGAGGGGTCCTTAATTTGGATTCCGCTATTGGCGTCCCTAGTGTCCTTCCTAGGTGTAGCTAGCACTTGGTTGTTGAGGGCTTTCAACAAGTTGTCAATCTTATTGGTCATCTCCGTTTGTTGTTGATTGAATTCAGTTTCAAACTTAGCTTTGCGAGCTTCTTGAGATGCCATAAACTTGGCGTCAATCCTTCAAGATTATTGGTACTACCATAGTTGTTGGAAGGATTGTTGTTGAAAGTACGGTTAGAGGGTGGACCGTTTGGTTGGTAACGATTAGGCGGATTGGAAGAATTGTTTTGGTTTTGTTTCCACCTAAGGTTCGGGTAATTTTTCCAAGAAGGGTTGCATGAATCACCGTAAGGGTTTGGCTCGGGTTTGAAAGTGTACCACCTATCTCCCGCTTCGTCGGTACGCGAGGATGCGTAGTCTGCAAAAGCTGTTCCGGGGAGTTCCACGAAATCACGAGTGTCATGGGGACCACTACATAATTCGCATGAAGAAGTCATTTTGTTCACTTGTCTTGAAGGCTTAGGAGCTTCGTAAGATTTCATGAGAAACTTGACTTGGTCCTCAAGTTCCATGATCCTACGGTCGGGAGTGCTAGAATTGTTCGAAGGCAAAGATATTGCCATGACCATTTTGTTCAAATCACGGGGATCATTCCAACTTTCGTTGTCATAGAGAGCAAGATCTTCTATGAGTTCCCATGATTCTTCTGCACTAAGATAACGTAGCTTGCCACCGGCCGATTGGTCAATGGTTCGCCTTGTGGAGAGATCGATATGGTCATAGAAGATTTGGACTTGGAGCCAAAGATCTATGCCATGATGAGGGACTTTTTGGAGTAAGTCCTTGAAACGAGTCCATGCTTCATATAGAGTTTCACCTTGACGTTGTTGGAACATCAAGATATCATTTCTAAGCTTGGTAGTTCTCCCCGGTGGGAAAAATTGAGCAAGGAAATGAGTGGTGAGATCATCCCATGAGGTGCTGGATCCCGCGGATAAACGTTCAAGCCATTGACAAGCTTGATAACGTAGAGAGAATTGGAATAGGCGTAATCGGGTCGACTCTCTAGTTGTAACATCAAGGTCTATAGAATCTACGATTTTAAGGAAATCCTTGAGATGTTGATTAGGATCTTCGGAACGAAGTCCATGAAATGCACATCCGCTTTGCACCAACCGGATGGTGTCGGATCGCAAGGGGGACACATTGGCTCCTTGAGTGAGCTCAATAGTGTTTCGATAGCCTTGGTGGCTAGGACGGGAATACTCTCCTTGGGTTCGGGCCCTAAGAGGTTGGTTTGCTAGTGGTGGGTTTTGTGGGTGGTTTTGTTGTGGTGGGTTGATGGGTTCAAAGATGTTACCACCTTCCATGATGTCGGATGGTAAATATTACGAACAAAGACACGAAGAAAAAAGATAGACTAAAGAAAACCTAAAAATAAAAATAAAATCTTACTAGAAAGGAATCTAGCAAGTAGACCTAATAAAAAGAAATCCTAACCTAGACAATAACTATTCCCCGCCAGCGGCGCCAAAAACTTGATACGTGGGAATCGCACCAGGCTTTACCTCTCGAGGGATCGAGAAGCTTACAACCCCCACCAGGCAGTGTACCTGATCATTGCAGTATAGTATAGTGACAAGTACAGGGGGATTGATCGTTCAACTCAGGAATAGTGTCGCTAGGATTAGAAAGCCTAAAAACTAGGTCTAGAGGTGAGGGATGATTCTTTTTTGTATTTTTATATTTTTATAAAGCAAATAAAAATCTCGGTTTTGGAAGAGTGGGCAGAATTAGTTGCTAATCAACTAACCCAATAACTAAGATGCAATCAAAATAAAATAACAAAAATGAAAATAAAACTAATTACTAATGTGGTGTGAACAATAATAGGGAGAGTTGTGTTTACTTAGGTTTCATTACTCCCTAGATATCTTTTACAGGTTGATAGTTTGTTACAATTGCAAGGATGACGGGTCGTATTCCTTAATGTGGTGTGAACAATAATAGGGAGAGTTGTGTTTACTTAGGTTTCATTACTCCCTAGATATCTTTTACAGGTTGATAGTTTGTTACAATTGCAAGGATGACGGGTCGTATTCCTTAATACTAGTTGTAGGGCCGTGTACAATATTCCCTAACTCTATAGGATCCTACTTCACTCCTATGTCGAGCCGTTCAAAGCTCCTAACATGGGATCATTAGAATTCTCCTACGCATTAAATACAACCAAAAATCATAGTACACCTCTGATCATGTTTCTTAAGACGTTCAAGCATGTCACCAATGGAAGTCTGCCAGTTTTCTTAAGCCTAACATCGAATACAATCATCCGTAACAACTATAAACAAACAATCAACCCATAATTAACATCTAGGTTTCACTACATCTAAGCAAACACACAAGAGATCTAGCCAAGCATGTTAAATTCAAGACAAGTGTAAGATATATTCAAGCAACACATAGACATATTGATTGAATTGAAAGAGTACTTATCTCAAATTGACATGAAAGGTTTCAAAGGGTAAAAACCCTTGAAAAAGCTGTAATATTCGGACTAGAGTTTCTCTCCAAAGTCACACCCTAATTGTTCCTCCTCTAATGAATGAAAATTGCAAAACTATATATAGATTTTACAGGGTGACGGCGTCAAGAAGGAAATTCTGACACCGTCAACTCACCGCCCATAATGAAATCGGATTGCCTAGATCCAGTTTTTGATGCCGTCATGTGCAATTCTACTCTGGGTCGTCACTAACATTTGGACCATGACGGCCTATGGTGACGCCGTCATGTCCCTAGTGCAAAACTCTTCTGGATCGTCACGGACTTTATCCACTTCCACCTCTTGTATTGCTCTTGACGTCGTCACTTGAGAACTCTTGACGCCGTCTGGTACTGTTCCCACCAAGTGAAAATCAAGTGAAAATCTCAGGTTTTGGAAGAGTGGACGAAATTAGTTGCTAGCCAACTAACCCAATTAATCTAAAGATGCAATCAAAATAAAATAAAAGAAATGAAAACGAAACTATTATACTAATGTGGTGGAAACAATAATGAGGAAAGTTGTGTTTACTTAGACTTCATTACTCTCTAGATATCTTTTACAGGTTGATTAGCTTGTTACAATTGCATGGATGACGGGTCATATTCCTTAATACTAGTCGTAGGGCTGTGTACAATATTCCCTAACTCTATAGGATCCTACTTCACCCCTACGTCGAGCCGTTAGAAGCTCCTAACATGGGATCATTAGAATTCTCCTACGCATTAAATACAACCAAAAACCATAGTACACCTCCGATGATGTTTCTTAAGACGTTCAAGAAAGTTACCAATGGAAGTCTGTCAGTTTTCTTAAGCCTAACATCGAATACAATCATCTGTAACATTTATAAACAAACAATCAACCCATAATCAGCATCTAGGTTTCACTACATCTAAGCAAACACAATAAAGATCTAGCCTAGTGATGCGTGGGAATTGCACCAGGCTTTACCTCTCGAGGGATCTCGAGAAGCCACCAGGCAGTGTACCTGATCGTTGTAGTATAGTATAAAGACAAGTACCGGGGGATTGATCGTTCAACTTAGGAATAGTGTCGCTAGGATTAGAAAGCCTAAATACTAGTTCTAAAGGTGAGGGATGATTATTTTTGTATTTTTTATATTTTTTAGAAAGCAAGTAAATATCTCGGGTTTGAAGGATTTGGGCGGAATTAGTTGCTAATCAACTAACCCAATACTAAAGATGCAATCAAAATAAAATACTAGAAATGAAAATAAACTAAATTATACTAAAGTTGTGAGCAATAAGTGGAGAAAATGTGTTTACTTAGATTTCACTACTCCCTAGACATCTTTTACATGTTAATTACTTGTTATAATTGCATGGATGACGGATCGTATTCTTTAATACCATTCATGGGGTGGCACACTTAACTCCCCAATTCTATGAGCTCTTATCTTCTCCTACACCATGCCCAGCACAACTATAGGGATTGCAAACAGTGGCTCATGCATTAAATACAATCAATAAAGACCTAGTGTGCGTCGGTTCATGTTTCTTAAGACGTTCAAGCATGTTACCAATTGGAAATCTGCCAGTTTTCTTAAGCCTAACATATAAATCATTCATCCAAGACAAGAATAAACAAGTAATCAACACATAATTAACATCTAGGTTTCATTAGATCCAAGCAAACACAAGATAGATCTAGCCTAGCATGATGGAACTAAGATAAGAACAGGATATAGACAACCAACACATAGACACATTGATTGAATTAAAAGAACACTTATCTCAATTACAATGAAAGGTATCAAGGGTTTGGAACCCTTGAAAAACCTGTAAAAGTTGCACCAAAATCGTACTTAGGGTTTCTCCAAAACTTCTCTCCTCTTTTTAATGTGAAAATTAGAAAACTATATATAGAAAAATGGGTCTGACGGCGTCAAGACCAACCTTGTGACGCCGTCACCTCGCCGCCAAAACTATTCTCGGACTGCCTTAATCTACATTTGACGCCGTCAAGACTTAATCATTTCCAGGCCGTCATGACTTTTACTCTTGACGCCCTACCTTCGTGACGCCGTCAAATCTGTACTGGGTCGTCATGGAATTCTGCTCTTGACGCCATCAGGGAATTACTCTTGACGCCGTCACCTACTGTTCCCAGCATGGAAAATTAAGACTTTGGCGTTTTCTTCACTTTTATGCTCCAAAAATGTCCGAATTGCTTCCTTTTCCAGATTTCACTCCCAAAGTACCTAAAATCACAAAAGGAACGATTTAGGGCAATATTTGATCAAATAAATTCGAATTCGGGCTTAAATGACCCCTTAAAAACGGATCATTTTTCGCCTCATCATATACCCTTACACTTGAGATTTGCTTGTCCTCAAGCAAATGCGCTTTTATTCTAGTCAAAATACAAGTTAGGGGTCATTTAACACTAATATAAAAGTAATTACAACAAATAATCGTTCAACTAAAGACCAATAGACAAGCACGAAGGTCATACACTAGCACCTCACAAATAGTGTTTAGATACTCACATCTCTCGGGTGTAATAAAGTGTAAATTACAATATGGAAACGGAAGATATCTCTCACTACCTGTCATAGCAAAATAGATTACCATAGGCTTGGGAAAGGATCAAACCTCCACCACATGGCGTAAGCACCTAGGATAAACTATCAAAGAGGTCTTTTTAAAGGGTTGTAACGTTAGGTGTAGGGATATGAAATACACGGTTTTGTTGGATAAAGGAAGTTTTACTGGTGGCGAGTTAACAATCTTGGTTAATTACATGTACAATATGGCGTTGCTAAGCCAAGACTAGACTCGACTTAAGCTAATAAATGAAAAATAACAAAAATATAAAATGAACATAGAATAAAAAGGGATGGTAGTCCGTATGTTTTTTCTCTTTTCCTTTTTCTATTTTTTTTTTCTTTTTTCTTGATTTTTTTTATTTATTTTTTATTTTTTTATATTTTATTTTTTTATTTTTTTTTTGCATACATTCTTACCCTACCATCCAAAATAATACATCATAGGGAATGAATATTCCCCTTACACTTGAATCTTTACACACTTTACATTAAACTAATCTAATGACTCGAATTAAGAAAATCAAAACACTTGGAGCACTTTTAAGATTAACGTACATATGGGGGTAATAAATGATGTTCTTCCCCATTACTCCATAAAACAAGTACTTACCCATGAGTCCCAATCGTCCCAAAACAATATGTACAAGGATATGACTCGACTTAGCAACCATGTAATCAATTAGAAAGTTAACTTAGGGTTTAACAAATAACAATAATGCACTAAAAATGAGCGCATACACGGAAGGCTAAGGCGATTTGGTTGTACATTTAAGTGGGGTGTAACAAATTCTTCCTTTAAGTAAGATGCTTAAAGTTAGAAACGAAAAGACAGGCTCGGAGGGGTGTACTAGGGGTTTCGTGTACTAAAAATGAGTACAACGCTAAGGGTGTGGGAAAAATTAGTTGACTTAACTAGCCAAGTAATATGACTTAAATGGTCAAGTAATTATAATACGGGTTTAACACAAGGGTGATCCTAATGCCTCTTATCATGTAGTAAATCCTACTACACGAATGTAGTCTCACTAGCGGTCTCGGGATGCATCACTAACGCAAGTTCTAGAATCTAAATGCTACCGGTACACTCATAAGCACTAATAATGAATGCTTTTCCTATCAAATCTAAAGGCGAACCTCACATATTTGGGTGGAAAATTTTTCTGAATATACGGTTATGTGCTAGTCATACAATCTCCTATCCATGAGACGCTTGCTATGGCTAAAGTTTCACTCCTAAATGTTGTAAAAAAATTTAAATTTGGCGCTAAAATTGCACTAACAAGTATTTCTCATAGTTTTATTACACATCTACCATTAAACAAAACAAACTTAAGCGAAAGTGCATATGTAAGGTATAATCTTTTTACCCTCCCCTTACACTTAAGATGAACATTGTCCCCAATGTTCAAGTAAAGAATGTAAAAGTGAAATAAGTAAAAAGGATGAAATCAAATACTCCCCTGATTTGCTCGGTATGGATAATAAGGTGGCCAGGTTAAATCTTCCTCCAAGAAAATGAACAATCAAAGCTTCCCTTCCAGAATATAACTCATCTTCTTGTCATGCATAACCTATAAAACCTGATAAAATAGACAAGACAACCTTGCGTAAAATCGGCGGCATCCTATATAAGTTACTAAATCCTAGAAAACAAGATAAGATATAATGCTTGTGGAATGAAGTTTGCAGATCTCCTAGAGATTATAAAACTTAATATTTCACAAAAACCATAAGACTCCGTTAGAAAAACAAAACCGGTAAAATTTCCAGATTTTTACACTTGACGCTGTCAAGAGTAAACTCATGACGCCGTCAGAAGTGACCTGCAGAAATTCTTATGTTAAGTTTCCGGAAAATTTCTAAAAAAACTTGGTCCTACTTCCTGGAAAATCCTGCAAAACTTCATTATGACTCAATACAAGCATTTGACTCTAACAAATACGAATACACATGTTCATTTAATATTGTGGAGAATCATGATCGGTTTGTTTCTTGAAAACATATTTGGGGGTTCCCCTTAAACTTATCTTTTGCAAAAATACCTTTAGGTGGAGTTAAGACTAGGCCAAAACAACAAAGTAAAGTATTTCCACTATTTAGTTTAGAAACATGATCTACCAACAATAAAAATTAAGCATGCATACGGAAGCAAATAACAAACAAACAAATAAAATCACACAAAACATGGGTTGCCTCCCAAGAAGCGCTTTTCTTTATTTACGAGTCTTGTAGCTAGACTCAAGGTCATGGGTTACTACGTTTTCCTATCCTGCAAAATGAATGCGGTTTCAAACATCTTAACCAATCTCTCATCCTTCCTATACTCGGGGCCTAAAGCTAAACATTTTGAGTAGTAGATCTCTTTCTTTTTGTAACCTCCAATGTTTCTCTCTTCCTCACTCTCAACCTTAATCACGGGGATGTTGTCAACATCGAGATCCTCAACTTCTCTAAACCTCTCTTCTTTATGGGGCATCCTATATCTAATGTTTTTCTCTTTGGTTGTGAATGTGATAGTGCCCTCATCATGGTTGTAAGTCATTTTAGAGGTTTTGACAAAAGGTTCTCCTAAAACAATCTGACACAAAGATTGATCAATAATTCCCCTAACATCTTCTAAGATCATAAAGTCACACCTATAAACAAAATCCCCAATGAAAACATGTAACCCTCTAACCCGCTCAACAAAATTACTCATGCGATTAGGGTTGTAAGGGTCCCGCCTAGGTTTCAATTTTTCGTTCATGATCCAATTATAATAAAGCCTAGACATGATGTTCATTGGTGCCTTTAAATCGATATAAGTGTGTTCTCTAAATATATGCCCAATCATGCATGGGACCTTAAGATTGATAGAATTATGTTTCCTAATCCATGGGCGTTTTCGGTACTTTGCGGGACAAGGGCATTTTAGAAGGAACTTATGGTACCTCAATTCCTCAAGGGTTGGTGTGGAACTCCTGAATATTCTATAATCATCCCATGGCCCTTCCCTACAAGTGTTACTCCCTAGCTTGATTTCACATTCATTCATCACATTGACCTTCATTATTTCATCATTTTCCATTTTAAGTTGGTTATGTTGCGAAATAACTTACTTGGGCAAGGTGAATCTAGTTAAGAAGTAGGAAGCAAGATCGTCCCAAGAGGAGACGGACCTTTTCGGGAGTTGGAATAACCATTGAAGAGCCCGACCATGTAAGGAGAATTGAAAGAGGGCTAAGAGTTCCCCTTCTTGATTAACAACAGCTAATCCTATAGAATTGGTAATTTTTAGGTAGTTCTCAAGGTGTCGGGTCGGGTTCTTGAAAAAGTATCCAAAGAATGCACACGCGACTTGCACCAATCGAATGGTGCTGGATTGCAAACGGATGGACCTTATAGGTGGGTGGGTTGGTTATGGTAAGGTTTGTGGGTGGTTTTGTTGCGGTGGGTTGACGGGTTCAAGGGTGTTCCCGTTGTCCATGATGTCGGGTGGTTACGAACAAAGGCACAAAGAAAAAGATAGACTAAAGAGAACCTAAAAAAAATTAAAATAAAATCTTACTAGAAAGGAATCTAGCAAGTAGACCTAATAAAAAGAAATTCTAACCTAGACAATAACTATTCCCCGGGCTGCGGCGCCAAAAACTTGATGCGTGGGAATTGCACCAGGCTTTACCTCTCGAGGGATCTCGAGAAGCTTACAACAATCACCAGGCAGTGTACCTGATCGTTGTAGTATAGTATAGTGACAAGTACCGGGGGATTGATCGTTCAGCTTAGGAATAGTGTCGCTAGGATTAGAAAGCCTAAATACTAGTTCTAAAGGTGAGGGATGATTATTTTTGTATTTTTTATATTTTTTAGAAAGCAAGTAAATATCTCGGGTTTGAAGGATTTGGGCGGAATTAGTTGCTAATCAACTAACCCAATACTAAAGATGCAATCAAAATAAAATACTAGAAATGAAAATAAACTAAATTATACTAAAGTTGTGAGCAATAAGTGGAGAAATTGTGTTTACTTAGATTTCACTACTCCCTAGACATCTTTTACATGTTAATTACTTGTTATAATTGCATGGATGACGGATCGTATTCTTTAATACCATTCATGGGGTGGCACACTTAACTCCCCAATTCTATGAGCTCTTATCTCCTCCTACACCATGCCCAGCACAACTATAGGGATTGTAAACAGTGGCTCATGCATTAAATACAATCAATAAAGACCTAGTGCGCGTCGGTTCATGTTTCTTAAGACGTTCAAGCATGTTACCAATTGGAAATCTGCCAGTTTTCTTAAGCCTAACATATAAATCATTCATCCAAGACAAGAATAAACAAGTAATCAACACATAATTAACATCTAGGTTTCATTAGATCCAAGCAAACACAAGATAGATCTAGCCTAGCATGATGGAACTAAGATAAGAACAAGATATAGACAACCAACACATAGACATATTGATTGAATTAAAAGAACACTTATCTCAATTACAATGAAAGGTATCAAGGGTTTGGAACCCTTGAAAAACCTGTAAAAGTTGCACCAAAATCGTACTTAGGGTTTCTCCAAAACCTCTCTCCTCTTTTTAATGTGAAAATTAGAAAACTATATATATAAAAATGGGTCTGACGGCGTCAAGACCAACCTTGTGACGCCGTCACCTCGCCGCCAAAACTATTCTCGGACTGCCTTGATCTACATTTGACGCCGTCAAGACTTAATCATTTCCAGGCCGTCATGACTTTTACTCTTGACGCCCTACCTTCGTGACGCCGTCAAATCTGTACTGGGTCGTCATGGAATTCTGCTCTTGACGCCGTCAGGGAATTACTCTTGACGCCGTCACCTACTGTTCCCAGCATGGAAAATTAAGACTTTGGCATTTTCTTCACTTTTATGCTCCAAAAACGTCCGAATTGCTTCCTTTTCCAGATTTCACTCCCAAAGTACCTAAAATCACAAAAGGAACGATTTAGGGCAATATTTGATCAAATAAATTCGAATTCGGGCTTAAATGACCCCCTAAAAACGGATCATTTTTCGCCTCATCACCTAGCATGTTAAATAGAAGACAAGCGTAAGATATAATCAAACAACACATAGACATATTGAATGATTTGAATGAATACTTATCTTCAATTGAACATGGAAGAATCAAGGGGTTGGAACCCTTGAAAAACTGATAAAATTCGGACTAGAGTTTATTCCCTCAAAGTTTCACCCTAATGAATGAAATTTGGAAAACTATATATAGATATTAAATCGTGACGGCATCATGTGTTAGCTCGTGACGCCGTCAACTCGCCACCATGATAAAAATCGTATTGCCTTGATCTATTTGTGACGGCGTCATGTGTAGAAATGTTCTGGGCCGTCACTAGTGTCGGGACCCTGACAGCCTTGGTGACGCCGTCAGGTCCTAGGCTTAAAAACTCTCTGGATCGTCACGTGTGTTTTCCACTTCCACCTCTTTTGTAACTCTTGACGCCGTCATGTGGAGAGTCTTGACGCCGTAAGGTACTGTTCCCAGCAAGGAATATTGAGACTTTGCCGTTTTCTTCACTTTTATGCTCCAAAAACGTCCAAAATGATTCCTTTTCCAAATTTCTCTCCAAAAGTACCTAAAATGACAAAAGGAATGATTTAGGGCAATATTTGATCAAATAATCTCGAATTCGGGCTTAAATGACCCCTTAAAAGCGGTACACTTTTCGCCTCATCATAGTGCTAAGTAGATTATGCTGATGAGAATGTAACGGATTTGACCTATTCAAATGATAGTTATATCTACACTTATGACCACGTTTAATTGGTCATGTAACCACTATTTTTGGCTATAATGGGGGCAATTATGTGGAGATTAATGGGCCGATTAATTCTCTTAATTCCATTTGACTAGCTAAGAGTATTCTCCTATTTAAGAGGAAATCAGATCATGCATGAAGCACACAGGAAAACATACAACACTTAAACACAAAGGGTTATTGATTTGTGCCTAATTCAATAACAAACATTTGGTCTTATCCCAAGTAGATATTCGTGATACCCAGGCATTAGGGTCGAATAGTTTACTTTGGAAAGTGATAACACGATTCCAAGTGATATCCGCTAACCATTCATTTGGTACGTAGTTAGGCTATTGATTATCTTCACCCTGTTCTGGGCTCTTAACCACCAACAATCAAAGTAAACTATTTTGTGATAATCATTGGCTGCTGCTATGATGCATATGGCTGCTAACTTTTCCAAATTGGAAAAGTTTGAAGGAGTTGATTTCAGAAGATGGCAAAAGAAGATGCACTTGTTGTTGTCAAGTATGAATGTGGTGTATGTCCTGAGCATTGCTATTCCTGAGGATCATGGGGATGATGCTACTGTGGAACAGATAAGGAATCGAAGCAAATTGGAGAATGATGATTACGTCTGTAGAGGTTTAATCCTCAACGGTATGTCTGATTCGCTCTTTGACATTTATCAGAATGTTGAATCTTCCAAAGAACTATGGGATTCCTTGGATGCCAAATATATGGCTGAGGATGCTTCAAGTAAGAAGTTTCTTGTAAGTAATTTCACAAATTACAAAATGACTGATTCAAGACCAGTTATGGAACAAGACAATGAACTTCTTGGAATACTTGGAAGGTTTACACAACATAAAATGAACATGGATGAGGCTGTTTCAGTCTCTTGTATCATTAAAAAATTACCTCCTTCTTGGAAAGATTTCAAGCATACCTTGAAACATAAGAAGGAAGAACTGACACTTGTTCAGTTGGGTAGTCATCTGCGTATTGAGGAATCCCTCAGGGCGCAGGATAATGACAAGCCAAAGAGTAGCAATACTACTGGTGCATCTGTTGTCAATATGATGGAACATAACAATTCCACTAGGTACAATGACAATAAAGGTAAACGTAAAGATCAGGATAACACAAGGGCTGATCCTAACAAGAAGGCAACACCTACTTGTTGGAAATGTGGCAAATCTGGTCACATTAAAAGGGATTGCAAAGGTGTTAAGGTTAGTGGTAAAACCAATGGTTCAGGCACTAGTGGTTCAGGGAGTGGTGGTTCTGCCAACTCACTAAAAGGTCGGAATATGTTTAATGAATCTCTTCAGGTTTATTATGTTAATTATGTATCTGAATCTAACTATGTGCAGGATGATGATGTTGCGTGGTGGGTTGACTTTGGAGCAACTGTTCATGTGTGCAAAGATAGAAGATGGTTCAAGACTTACGAGTCACTGAATGATGGTTCTATTCTTCAAATGGGAAATGAGTCAACACCTTTGGTGCATGGTCGTGGTTGTGTAGATCTTAATTTTAGTTCTGGAAAGATTGTAACTTTGTTTAATGTTATTCATGTTCTTGATATAAGGAAGAACTTGGTTTCAAGTAGTGTTTTGAATAATCATGGATATAAACAAGTTATTGAATCTCATAGATTTATATTGTCTAAACATGGTGTGTTTATTAGTTTTGGCTATTTGTGGAATCAAATGTTCAGGCTTAATATTGTCACTGACATTGTTAATTCAGCTTTTATGTCAACCTCTAAACTAAATGACTCTACCTTGTGGCATGCTGGACTTGGCCATGTACATTTTAAAAGGATGCAAGATATGTCTAAGGATGGGTTATTCCCAGCTTTCGACATGGACACTGAAAAGTGTAAGACTTGCATGTTGACCAAAATTACTAAGAAACCTTTTTAGGGTGTTAAACGTGAGACTTGCATGCCACTCCCTCTTTGGCGAATAAGAAATTCTTTGTGACATTTATTGATGATGCTTCTAGGTTTTGTTCTGTCTATCTGTTACATACCAAGGATGAAGCATTAGATAAATTCAAAGTATTTAAAACTGAAGTTAAATTGCAACTTGGGTCCCTGATCAAAAGATTCAGGACTGATAGGGGAGGTGAGTACATGGATACTCTGTATTTTTAGTCTGTTGGTATAATCCATGAAACGACTGCTCCCTATACTCCTCAACAAAATGGTATCTCTGAAAGTGATGCGTAGGGATTGCACCAGGCTTTACCTCTCGAGGGATCTCGAGAAGCTTACAACCCCCACCAGGCAGTGTACCTGATCGATGTAGTATAGTATAATGACAAGTATCGGGGGATTGATCGTTCAGCTAGGAATAGTGTCGCTAGGATTAGAAAACCTAAAGACTAGGTCTAGAGATGAGGGATGATTCTTTTTGTATTTTTATATTTTTATGAAAGCAAGTAAAAATCTCGGGTTTTGAAGGAGTTGGCGGAATTAGTTGCTAATCAACTAACCCAATACTAATATGTAATCAAAATAAAATACTAAAAACGAAAATAAAACTAATTATACTAAAGTTGTGAGCAATATGTGGGAGAATTGTGTTTACTTGATTTCACTACTCCCTAGATATCTTTTACACGTTAATTACTTGTTATAGTTGCGTGGATGACGGATTGTATTCCTTAATACCATTCATGGGGTGGCGTACTTACTTCCCCAACCCTATGAGCGCCTACTTCACTCCTATGTCGAGCCGGCTAAGAAGCTCCTAACATGGGATCACTAAAATTTACTCATGCATTAAATACAACCTATAAAACCTAGTACACATCGGTTCATGTTTCCTAAGACGTTCAAGCATGTTACACAATGGAGATCTGCCAGTTTTCTTAAGCCTAACATTGAAATCATTTATCCAATACAACCATAAACAAGTAATCAACACATAATTAACATCTAGGTTTCATTAGATCCAAGCAAACACAAGAGAGATCTAGCCTAGCATGTTGAAATCAAGACAAGCATAAGATATAATCAACCAACACATAGACATATTGATTGAATTAAGAGAAGACTTATCTCAATAGCACATGGAAGGATTCAAGGGGTGAAAACCCTTGAAAACACTGTAAAATATGACCTAGGGTTTACAAAGTTCGGCCCTAGTTTCTCCACACAAGTTCCTATCTTTATGAATGAAAAATAGAAAACTATATATAGATTTTGATAGGTGACGGCGTCAAGAACAAATGTCTGACGCCGTCATCTCGCCGCCAAATAGTTCCTCGAACTGCCTAGATCTTGGTCTGATGCCGTCATGTGTTTCTCTTGTGCAGGCCGTCACAAAATTAACTCTTGACGCCCTTTTTGTGACGCCTTCAGGTTTGCACTGGGTCGTCATGGATTTTACTCTAGACGCCATCAGGATCTTCCTCTTGACGCCGTCAGGTACTGTTCTCAGCATGGAAAATTAAGTCTTTGGCATTTTCTTCACTTTTATGCTCCAAAAACGTCCGAATTCCTTCCTTTTCCAGAATTCACTCCCAAAGTACCTAAAATCACAAAAGGAACGATTTAGGGTAATATTTGATCAAATAAATTCAATTTCGGGCTTAAATGACCCCCTAAAAGTGGTTCATTTTTTGCCTCATCAGAAAGGAAAAACAGGGTACTGAAGGAGATGGTTAATTCCATGTTGTCCTACTCAGGACTGAGTCAAGGGTTCTGGGGTGAAGTTATGTTAACAGCTTGCTATTTATTAAATAGGGTTCCCAACAAAAGGAACAAAGTCACCCCTTATGAACTCCGGACTAAAAAGAAACCCAACCTGAATTATCTCAGGATTTAGGGTTGTAGGGCTGTTGTAAGACTCCCTGATTTCAAATTAAAAACTTTGGGTGAAAGAGGCATTGAATGCATCTTTGTTGGATATGCTGAGCATTCCAAGGTGTACAGGTTCTATGTTATTGAACCTAATGAATATGTTTCAATTAACTCAATAATTGAATTAAGGGATGCACTCTTTGATGAGAATAGATTCTCATCAGTCCCTAGACCAAGTCAAAGGATTCCAAATGGAACTGATGACATTGGTGTATCAGAGGTCCCTGATGAATTATCATCTCAGGCCCCTGATGAAGTTGAGGTTCAACAACATGAGCTCAGAAAGAGCAAAAGGATCAGGAATACAAAGTCATTTGGACCTGAGTTTCAATTATATTTAATTGAAGGCACAAGGAATGAGGTCTCTGACCAATACTCCTATTGCTTCATTATTGAGGATGATCCCAAAACATTTGAAGAAGCAATGAAGTCCCAGGATGTTGCTTTCTGGAAAGAAGCAATAAATGATGAGATTGACTCCATCATGGGGAACAACACTTGGGTGTTGGTTGATCTACCACCAGGTTGCAAACCTCTTGGTTGCAAATGCAGGTATACTAGTAATCCTAGTGCACAGCATTGGCAAGCAATTCAGAGGGCACTGAAGTATTTAAAGAGGACTATGGATTGTATTCTCTCATATACTGGTTATCCTTCAGTGTTGGAAGGATTCACTGATGCAAGTTGGATCAATAACATTGAAGACAATTCGTCTACCAGTGGCTGGGTATTCTTACTTGGTGGAGGTCCAATTTCTTGGGCTTCCAAGAAGCAAACTTGCATAACCAGTTCAACAATGTAATTTGAATTTGTGGCTTTAGCAGCTGCTGGTAAAGAAGCTGAATGTTTGAAAAACTTGCTTCTTGAGATTCCATTGTGGCCTAAACCTATAGCACCTATTTCTATCGGTTGTGATAGTGCTGCTACATTGGCAAAGGCTTATAGGCAGATGTACAATGGGCAGTCTAGACACTTAGGTGTCGGGCATAGCATGATTCGTAAGCTTATCATGAATGGGGAGGTATCTATAGAGTTTGTTAGATCTCAACAAAATTTAGCTGATCACTTGACGAAGGGCTTGGCTAGAGACTTGGTTTTAAAGTCTGCTAACGGAGATGGGTTTGAAGTCCAACTTAGTCACGGAATGCTAAGACACCCAACTCCCTCCTAAGGAAACTTGGGAGCTGAGTTCAATGTGGAAAGCTGAACGTTCAGTGTACTGGAGCACATGTATTACAATCATCCCAAGGTTTGTGCTTGAAACCTGCTGGAAAAGAGGATGAAGTCATTACTTCTTAATGGTTAATTTTCTTTGAAAAAGAGCTTGGCAAAAGCATGAATAAAGAGAAACCACCTATGTGAATGTTGAAGTTTTGCCGCTTCAGGAAGCTATGGACTTTTAGCTTTTACAACATTTATGAATTGGATATGGACACATAGCTTGTATAGTGTCCGGAGTGTTTAAGTGTTTGAAAATGTATGTGTATTTTATCTTCAGGTATTCAAATGGGTTGAAGGGTTCAATTCTTAGAACACCCTAATTCTCGAATATTTGAACGTGTAATATACTAAGATGGAAATTCAATCCTCAGGATATTTTCATTTATGCATATGTTTTGTTTAATGTTTGATTTTCATGTAAAGGAAGTGAACTAAATTTGGGGAGGATTGTTGGAAAATTTAGTGCACTTGAGGGATCAAATCATACATGGGAATGAGTTTGGAGGTACGGAGTGTACACCCATCAAGTCCCTGATTACCCTGACTCAATAGTGGTTGTGCAGGATTCTGCTGCTCTTGGTTTAAAATTGCGTTTTGCGATCCGATGCGTTAAAGGTCCCAAAAGCCAATGCGTGATGCGCGATGCGAATGCGAGCGCAATTTAGACGCATTGCGTTTAGTATTAAAAAAATATGAAATTATTTATACATAGTACATTCTTTCAAGTACCAAGTAAATGCAATAAACTTATGAAATAAGTTACTAGGATATTGAAATTAGGCCAATAATTCATTTGTAAAATAAATAATTTGAAAATGCAAGATACTATATTTTCGTTATTATGTTTTATTTGTATGTCTTTTAACAAGTTCCATCTTTAAACTCACATTTAATACTTGGATCTCTTTTATATGGTTTCTTTGTTACAAAAATGACCTAAATTCTAGATTGCGACAATTGCGGCCATTGCTAGCATTAGACAAATGCGATAAATTGCGGTCTAATGCGAATGCAATTTAGGATGCCCTCGCATTAGGCCCCATAATGCGAAATTTCAAATGCAATGCAATGATGCGTGCAATTTTCGCAATGATGCGCGCATTTTTAAACCAAGCTGCTGCTAGTGTTTGTTTTTGCTGATAGTGGATCTTAGTGCTAGTATCAGGATTCTGCTGCTAGTGGTTCTGCTGCTAGTAGTATGACTCTGCCGCTGAGCAATGATTCTGCTGCTAGTGCTAAATAGATTCTGCTGATGAGAATGTAACTGATTTGACCTATTCAAATGACAATTATATCTACACTTATGACCACGTTTAATTGGTCATGTAACCACTATTTTTGGCTATAATGGGAGCAATTATGTGGAGATTAATGGGCCGATTAATTCTCATAATTCCATTTGACTAGCTAAGAGTATTCTCCTATTTAAGAGGAAATCAGATCATGCATGAAGGACACAGGAAAACATACAACACTTAAACGAAAAGGGTTATTGATTTGTGCCTAATTCAATAACAAACATTTGGTCTTATCCCAAGTAGATATTCGTGATACCCAGACATTAGGGTCGAATAGTTTACTTTGGAAAGTCATAACACGATTTCAAGTGATATCCGGTAACCATTCATTTAGTACGTAATTAGGTTATTGATTATCTTCACCCTGTTCTGGGCTCTTAACCACCAACATTTCCACCTGTGATGTAAGTAATCGAATGCCCGAATGCATTTGGGTAATAGTTAGGTGCAGTTTGGTTGAGGTTTTAAGTGGGAGGATTGGGATTTGTACATCAAAACCAACGTTTGGTATGTTTTTGTTTTCTTTCCGTACGGTAGTCAAACCCCCATTTCTTCTTTCTGTAAATTCCAAAGGGTGGGGTAGGATTTCACTGGGTTTTAAAAATAAAGGAGTCTATTTTAATAATTTAAAATTATGCAAGTAATTTACAACCACATGTTACCTTTTATTTAATTATTATGTTACTATTTCACAACTTTTCCATCTTTATAAAATATCTTTTACATATTTTTTAATTTAATTATATTAATTATTAAATATTATTTTTTTCTCTCTCCTCATTTAATTGAAACCCAAATTCAAATCCTAATCTACAACTTTTCCATCAACCCCAAATCCTAATCTAAACCCATCTACAAACCAAACGGACCCTTAGAACTTTCTTCAAGTGGTTTGTTATGCATGATCGACAACCTACCACCCTCATTAAGTCTATGTACTTGCATCATTTTCTTTCTATAATTGCTTTTGCCCCCACAAAAATGCATGGTCAATGGTTGTGCCATTATATATCATCTTAGCTGTTTCATACACTTTTGAAGAAATTTGTACATTATTATCTTCCTGTGTTTCTGCATGATAATGATAAACAATGTCATTTTCAACACCAGAAATTGAATTAGGTTTGTTTAAATTTTATGGATAATTTGGATGAGGATGTTGTTCAAAGGGTTCAGGCTGCGGTCGATGGTTTGTGGAAGGCTTTTAAAGCCTCTCCGTCTGGTCCTTTGGTTAATGAGGATGTTTGTGAAGGAGTTAACGTGTCTATTCCACGTAGAGTAGTAGAAAAGGTTAGTGCATGCCTTGAGCACACTTTATATGGCTACTTTATTGGGAAGAGAATGACGTTTCCGGTGGTTGATTACTTTGTTAGAAACAATTGGGCTAAGCATGGTTTGAAAAAGATAATGATGAATGCTAAAGGTTTTTTCTTTTTTAAATTTGATACTCAAGCTTGTTTAGAATCTGTTTTGGAAGATGGTCCTTGGATGATTCGTAACTCTCCAATCATCCTTAAGAAATGGTCTATTGGTACTAGCGTATGTAAGGAAGAGCTGACTCGCATTCCGATATGGGTTAAACTGCATGATGTGCCTATCCAAGTTTTTGAAGATGAGGGTATTAACTTGATTGCTTCATTTATTGGCAAACCTATTATGATGGATTCGTACACAAGCTCTATGTGTAAGGATTCTTGGGGTAGAAGCAGTTTTTCTCGGTGTTTGATTGAAGTGGGTTCAGCTGATGAGCTCGTGGATGTTATCACTATTGGTGTCCCCTCTCTTACAGGGGATGGGTTTTCTAATGAATCTATCCGAGTTGAATATGAATGGAGGCCTCCTAGGTGCATTTCATGTAAGATTTTTGGGCACATCCATGAGAATTGTCCTAAAAAAGAAATTACTCTTCCGGTTGTTACTACTCATAATGTGGTTCCTCCTGCTGCTATGCTTGCTAATGATGGTTTCCATAAGGTGAGTCGTAAGAAGAAAAAAGGTAAAGGTCAGTCTGGTTTAGGGAGTCAGGTTGGTACGTCTGTTAAGCAGACTGTCAGGTATGAGCCTAAGAAGGCTCCTAGTGAACCCAAGAAGGGAGCTACTTATAATGTGCCTACTTCGTCATCTAAGTTGAAGTCTAAAGGTCCCTCCTCTAAGGGAGGTGAAGTGTCAACATCCAATCCTTATGATGCTCTAGCTACTGAAGTAGATGGTGATGATGATTGTGTGGATAACGTGTATGATGAATCAGCTAATTTACTCCCTAACTTTGCAAAAGGTGGAAGTTCTCCTTTCACGGATGCTGCTGGTTAGCTTTTGATTTGTTTCTGTTTCTTGTTCTAGGTTCTTCTTGATTCTAGAGTTGTCAAGAGCTTTTGGCTTGTCATAAGCTCTAGGTAGTTTGTTTATCAAGCTGTTTTAGCTTGAGGTTAATGTGGTACTTCAGCCACATTCCATTTGTACTTTAACGTTTTGGTTTTAATACATTTACCAGGGTGCAGGATTACTCCCCTTTACAAAAAAAAAATATTTTTCAAACAACATAGTTACAGAAAACGACAAGTAACCAACGTCCATTTAGTCATTTAGCTTACCCATTAGTTTCATAGTTTTCTTTCTCAGACTCATTACTCACAGATATATTGTTCCTTGAAGAGGTAATGTTTTTTCTAGCTTAAAGGTTTTGTACGGATTTGTTATTCGATAGTTCCATCTTGGACTCACCATCAGCTTTGACCCCTCCGTCCTAAGTAAAAGGTTTGCTATCAGGTGTTTTAATTTCTTTTTGAATTTGGCGTCTTTCTGGTCAAAGTGAATCAGGTAAACAGATGATGTTTTCCGTTTAGTTTATCAGGGAAGGACGAAAGTTATTAACTGATCAGATGTACGTGACGTAAGCCAAGCCTAACATGTTTACCTAAGGAGGTGTGAACATGAGACTTCTTTTTGGGTAAAAGTGATTTGGTGTGTTAAAGAATAATAAAGATAACAATCCGCTCTAGCTAAAAGCTGTGTGCATGTTTCACCTGCAAACTTTGGGTCGCCATACCCCATTTTGTCAAGTTGTTGTTAATTTCTAGCTTCAAGATGTGAAGGATGTCACATGGGGACCAATCAAGTGTATCATAGTCAAGCCCCTTTATATATGTATAACTTATAAGTGTAACTCACAAATCAAGGGGATCTTCTTCATTTCCAAATCTATATATCAATTTTTTTTTCTTGCCAAAATGTAAACACTTAATATCACAGTTTCACATTTTTGTAAAGTTCTGAGAACCTTCTTATTAGTTTTTTTGCTTCATGTGTACAGTAAGTGAAATACATGTTGTTACTCGAATTACAACATATATAACGTTATATATATGTTAGAATATTAGAAACTCCATCAATTTTTTACATCTTTTTCTTCACATGCTACATGCTGCTCAGTGCTCACCCCTTTGAAGCTATACTCGAAACCACATCTTGTCCGGGTTTATGCTGGTTGGAACACTACATCTAGAAGGGAACTTGGGTAGAATGTCCCCGATGTGCTTTGCTACCTCCAAATAATATGCATACTCAGACAAATGAGTGTCGCCTGTCGTTTTACATGCAATAAATGTTGGTGTTTGTAAATTCTTATCTTTATCGTGTAATACTTTTGATGCAGTGTTTATAGATAAGGTACAAATCTTGCAATTACTATCCTCTAGCAAAGCTTCCTTAAAAGCATCAGTCTTGAACTTCCAACTCCCTGTATTCCAATTGAAGTGGTAAAACGGAAGAAATCTTTGTCCATATATAGCTATGAATTCAATTGCTGAGAGAATAAATTCAAATTCTTCATTTGACATGTAGTATGGAAAGCTTACTCGAGTCCAACCCGACTTCACTCCAATATAACCCTATTTAGCAAAGAAGAGAACCAATTATAATGTAATTAAAAAGCACATTCAGAATTATTCATGTAATATACATGGATAAAGTTAATTATAGGTAACCAATCTCCTGTTGGTGTTGTGGATGTCATTACTTGTACCATATAATTCTCATGACTATTTTCCTACACATTACATTCTTCATTTTTTTAACCCCAATCATTGCAAGAAATCCACAATTAAATCTTTGTTATATTATATAGACATAGATGGGACTCAAGAAAGTAGTGTTAGGCCAAAACAATTAGTCTAAACAGATTACACAGAAAATTATGGGTAAGGTTTAGATGTTACTTGTAATAATTACAATATTTTCAGGAATATATAAGAAACCTTTTTAGAAGATGCAGAGAGTAAGCTCGCACTTATCTTCTTCATTTACGAAAATAAATCTTTGTCAATATGCTAAGGAAGCAGTGGCGGAGATAAAGGAGGGGGGAAGGGGGCATGTGTCCCCCTAGCGAAAAAATTTGTAGTGTAAATTTTCTAAAATATTTGACTTTTTTTGAAATTTGTCCACCTTAAAAACCAATTTGTAGTGTAGTTTCTAAAATTTATCAAAGTGTGCTCCCTTGAGCAAAACTTTCTGGCTCCGCCACAGTAAGGAAGCAAGGTTTATAGGCCTGGAAGCTCTGTTGATAGGTAAATGATTTGGAGTCGGTTGAATATATAACTTAATCCTTTTTTGCTAAGACTCGCATAGAAATATTCCACTAACGTGAGTAAAGCCAAAACAAGTGGTATTTATATCATTCGTGGTTGCAGCTAACTCCCCTTGAGGTAATTGTAACTATATTCTAGAAAAATGCATTAACTGATTAAACAAGAGTTACCATCTCGATTGCAGATCTTATTTCAAGGGAAAGAGGTTTATGGATACCAAGCAAGTAGTGACCGTAAGGTCCAGCACATGCACATCCTCCTCGAGCTTGGACGCCAAAGAGGTCATTGAGGAGCTTAGCAACGAAAGTCCCATCAAGAGGCTTGTCCTTCTTGTCACCTGTCTCGCTCAACTGATGAGTTCCCTCTTCTGTTTTTCCATTCACATGCTCAATATCTGATGAGGATTTGATCGTGTAAACAAGGAACGATAGAACAGCTTGTCTTTGTACTTTAATATTTCCCAAAACCCGTATCTTTGGATTTTTCAAAAGTCTCTGTAGTGCCCTTCCAATATATGTATGCTCTTTCTCCGCAATTATTTTGTATCCCACGTATTCTTTAACCTGAAAGGCGAGAGCTGCTTTCACTCGTTGGATAATTTGTGGCGTCCCTGCGTGTTCCCTTTCTTCAATGTCATTAACATACAAAGTATCCTAGAATTTACAATGAATAAAATGGTTATAAACATGTTTAAAAATGTGAATTTTATTTTTCAACGTACACTATTAATACATTTCTACATACCTTTTCATCAAAGAAATTGACGTAATTAACAGTTCCACCTCCACATGTTGAAGGGGGAGAATGTTTCAACTGATATAAGGCCTTATTCATGAGAAGAATCCCTGGTGATCCAGGACCTCCAAGAAACTTGTGTGGACTCAAGGTAATGGCATCATAGCCATCAACAGCAGCTGATCTCATGTCAATATCTACATATGGACCACTTGAATTTACTCAACATCAGAGCTATATATATCAGTCTCAAGTATATGACATGTTATAAATATGAAAGGAATCCTAAAACTTAGTTAAGATGTACCTCGCTGCGAAATCAAAGCATGCGAAAGCTCCAAACTGGTGAAGCAAGCGAGAAAGAAAACGTGTATCAGAACAAATTCCAGTGACATTACTACATGCAGAGAAAGAACCAAGCATTGGGCGCCCCGTGGTCTGATAGAACTGCAGTTGCAATTTTAAATCATCTATGTCCATCAATCCCTCATCATCCAACCCAATCTCTATTACTTCTGCTAGGCTTAGCCTCCAGGATAGGAGGTTAGAGTGGTGCTCATAAGGACCTACAAAAACTACCCATCTTTCTGTACTTCCTAGACATGAATTTATCACTTTCTCTCTTAAATTTGATGGAATGACAATTCCCAAGACTTCTTGAAGCCGCTTTATAGCGGCTGTAGTTCCAGATCCACAGAAAAGGAGGGCATCATCTTGCGTCCCACCTAAGCATTTCTTTACAAACTCAGCTGCTTCATGAGAATTTTTCATTGTCCGATCGCCAACATAGCTGTCACTTGTGTGAGTGTTGCCTGAACATTGATAACAAATAGTAAAGCTCTTTGGAACCTTCCTTTTGTAGAAACAACATGCATGATAAAAGATAGAATATACATATACATATACATATGTGTTATTAAAATGAAAAAACAATCCCAAAATTATTTTCCCACCAAAAAAGTGTTATGAATTAAATTTCATGTGTGCAAATGTAAGAATTAAAGGAATAATCTTTATACTAATTTCAGTTTCAATTCAATGTCTACATATCTAATCTAAACAAAATTAATAAAATCTTAACTTGTATTCTTGTTAGGAGGGCTTCGTTTAAACGGTCACCAAACCAGATGCAGAAGAAGATGAAGATCAAGATCGGCAACCATTATTGATATTAACGTAAGCTTTCTTCATTGTTTGTTTCAAATGTTAATTAAGGCCTATTTTTTTTGTTTGTTTTAAATATTATTTTCCTATCCGAACACATAAAATTTGATGTTTGTGCTTGATAACAAAAAAAGCTGATAAGCAGTTTAAATTATGAAATCCCAAATACCCTTTGTTCAGGGGTACAAGGAAGTGAAGGAGCAACAAAATGATAGCTAAAAATAGCTTATCACAAGTAACAACCATCTTCAGAACTGCTTATCTACTGTAAAGTGCAATTAGCTAAGTAATCCTAAACACCCCATAGCAGACGCTGCAGTTATACTGAAAATCATTACCTATATATTTGTGGTTATTCTACATGTTTTTTTTATGTATATTTTTGGTATCATGGACAAGATCGAATTGTCAAGTATCATGGCCCTCGGCCATGCACAAGGCCTAAACATGTATAATTTCACAGGTATTTTGTATTCGCTTAGTTTTGAAAAAATTCGGTCTTATATATGAGAAAATTGTACTTATAGTACTCAATATTGACAGATTTTTCTTCTCATTTTGTATTACGGTATTACAGTACAACAGTCTCTTCTCATTTTTCCTGAAAGAAGTTGCGTAATAAGCATTATACTGTTATTTTCAAAAAGTTATATTTGTTAATCACTATTAAAAAGATATTTTTCCTTCATAGTTTAGATCATTGTAATCCTTATATTTTCGTTTTCCCACCCTTTTGCAGTACTAAAGATAAAGGATGACAAGTTCATCACTGTGTGGGAGTTCACTAGAGGTAAGTATGTAACATTACTGGGTTGGGAGAGTTATACTATTCTATTTGTTTTCAGAATACTAATAATTAAGATGTGTGCACTAATATTTTCGAAATGTGTGTTTGATTATGCAGGACGACAATATTGGCAGAACTAAGAAGCGAAGATGATGAGGTATGATCAAAACAATGTATATGGATTACTAGCCGCTCATACTTAAATTAAAAAGACTACTACAAGACACTTAAGTACGACAAAACATTTGTTCATGAATTGTGGAATTGCACAGATAGTAAGAATTTTCTTAAATTATTGTCTTAAAATGTGTAATCTCATTTCCACGTACCAATTTAAATTTTGTAATTTCAAATAGAAGCTACTAGAACTACACAACATGAGATTTTATTAACTATGAGAACATTCCGATTAATTAAAAGCAACGCTATCTCTTTACCCATGATGTTTCTATACTACAATAAAACTATTTTAGGTGTAATATTAGTCATGGCACAATTCAATCAATATTTAGAACAGGGATTGAGATTCTTTTAAGTTAGAATGAACATGATTAGTCGCGTTCCCTCACAAACAAAAGAAAGACCGAGGCCCACAGTAGACCTTACAGTTTTGTTTGTAAGAGAACATGACCGGTCATGTTAATTCTAACTTGAGAGAATCTCAATCCTTAAAACAGTGTCTAATACTTTTGATAAATATTATGTTTAGAATTTGTTTGTACGTGGCATTCAGCCATATCGACTTAGCATCAACCAATGTATAAAATGCAATATTAATATTACCATAGAAGGGAAGAACATTCTTGACAATGTATTCTTCGATATAATAAAGACAGCGTCCCGATGCTGTATGATCAGCATAAGTGAGTTTTCGTTTTCCAAAAGGAGTGTAAATATTAGCATTCTGGCCTATAACTTGAGAGCGCAGCCAGTTTAGTTTTGTATCAGCAGCCGAATCAATATTCTGCGGTAGGTTTTTTTGTAGGATTAAATCATGGAGCAAGGTGGCATTCTCCATTGGTTACACTTTTGAAGATAAAAAGTTAGAGCAATGTATTTCGAATGAATGCCAATTGTACTCCTAAGGATATATTTAAAGAGATTAGAGAATCTTAGACCTGGTAATCTTGAACCAAAAAGCTAGCAATGCAGGTCCTATGGGTAGAATTTTCAACATCAACGGGCTGCTGAACCAGGTGAAGGTTAAAGGTTGAACGAGTCACTACAAGTCTAAAAGGCAAAGGCCACGTACCTGCAACTAGTTTAAATATTTAGTTCACATTAGAGCTGTTTTGGTTTTATAATGAGAAAGTATTAAGAGCTTTTGTTTCTATTGTTGCTTTTCTTCATTGACTTTTCATCTAGTTATTATAAAAGAAGAAAATTTGATTTCGGTATTTTGGTCAAAAGTACTACTACTATTTATATATTGTTTGACGAAAAACAAACTATGGTCAGCTTCTTCATGACGGCACGCTATATCCAGACTTGTTCAAAATGGACTCGTGATTGATCGATAGAGTTGAAAGGTTATTTTATAATATAAAATTATACAAGTTGAGTACATGTTAAATTTTTTTAGTTTTATACATAATACAAGGACTAAGGATCAAATGAGAAGAAAACTTAAAATGAGAAGGATGAGAAATAATTATAACTACATATTTGAGATGCATCGACTTGAATTAGATGCATTCCTAGTCTTTTAGATGCACTATAATATATTTTCTAGCAAAAAATTAGATGTATATACATATATTAGATGCATTTCATCAAGTTAGACGAATCCTACACATTTTTCGTCCTCTACGGGTCAAATTTGTTGTTAGTAATATTTTGCATCGTTTTCACTTCAAAATCACTTTCGAAACTAATTGGGATGCATCTAAATGAATAGAGATGCATCTAAATCAAGTCGATGCATCTCAAATATGTGGTTATAATTATTTCTCATCCTTCTCATTTTAAGTTTTCTTCTCACTGGATCTTTACCCTACACAAGAAGCAAGTTGACTTTATAATAAGAGGCAAGTTATTTTGGATTATAGCAACGGGGGCTATCGGTTAGATTAACCCTCTCTATGTCATGTAGGGTGTACTTGTTTTATATATATATATATATATATATATATATATATATATATATATATATATATATATATATATATATATATATATATATATATATTTTTTTTTTACTTTTTCCTATTTTGTCGTTTAGTGGCAGCATTTTTTTTGTTTTTTTATTTGTTTTTGTTTAAATAAAAATGATTATGTATGTAAAAAGGATTATGTATGTATAATAATGTATTTTATATGTATAATGTTTTGTATAATAGCACGTTAAATATTACTACCACCGTCTCATAATTATAGTCCACTGTTGACTTTTAAAGTCTCTAGTCTTCAACTTTGACCATAAATATTTTTATTTGTGTTATATATTACTTGATGCAAAATATATGAATGGATTGAGTTTTAAATGTATTTTTCATTGGTATAATTTTTATCAAGTATTATATAACACAAATAAAAATATATAAGGTCAAAGTTGCAATACGAAGACTTAAAAAGTCAACACTGGACTATAATTATGGGACGGAGGGAGTATCACATTAAATAACTACAATAACAACTGTTATTATTAAAGGATCATGGAGCCTTGCACCCGACTGACAAGCGTGATCCTCAGGATTCCTTGCCAAAATAATTTTTTTAACAAAATACTTTTTTTTTTAACTTTTACAAAAAAAATTACAACTTTTATTATTTTTTTGATTTACAACAAAAATTACAAAATTATAATAAAAATTTACAACTTTTATTTTTTTACAAAAAAATTATAACTTTTATTATTTTTAACAAAATACTTTTTTTAAAAAACTTTTACAACTTTTATTATTTTTTTTAACAAAATACTTTTTTAACATTATTTTTAACAAAATACTTTTTTTTTTTTTTTTTTTACTTTTACAACTTTTATTTCAAAAAAAAAAAAAAAAAAAAATTGCTAATAAATTGGCCGCATATGTTGACCAAAAGAAAAAAAAAAAAAAAAAAAAAAAAAAGGGTACGGGGGACAAAGAAAGTGTGTGGCAGGCTATTGGTGGGGTTAGGGGTAGAGAGGGTTACCCTAACACAACCCTACTAGAAATTACTCACGTGCCAAGGGACATATTCCACTTTTGTTGCTATTGTTGGCGTTTTGTAATATAATCTGTTAATTTATTGTTGATGAAAAATTTAACATAATCTGCTATTTTGGTGTGTTTTAATTGTAGATTAAAAATTATTTGTAGAAGTTGATGATCATGTCTGTTTGTTGATGATTTTTGTGAAGATGTGCTTAATTAGTTGTTAGGTCATTGGTGTTTTGAGTGTTGTTTGGGTGTCACTTTGTTGGTGTTTCGAGTGACATTTGCTACTATCGTGGATGTAAATTATGTTTTGTTCGAGTGTGAATTTGGTGCTATTTGTAGTGTTTAGTTGTCACTGTTATAGAGCGTACTATCTAGTATTCGAGTTAAATTTTCGTGTTACCTCACACGTGACTAT
>JARVZY010000360.1:0-27363 GCA_030686995.1 Artemisia argyi
TGAACTCTTTCATTAATGATAGTTGATACTTTAGCTTTGTTGCTTTATCAAAGTGTGTGAACTTCAAGAAGAATGTTTTATAACAGGAAATGAAATGATAAATGATATAAGTGATGGGGTCATGGGGATATGATCCCTGCTGCTAGGCTTCTTTTTTCTTTTTCTTCTTCCAAAATTTACCGTATATCTTATTCACCCATCCATGTTGCTTCCATATCCTTTCAGACCTTTCTCTATATTTGAATGGGGGTATAAGAGATCATTTGTAATTGTGGCGGATGTGTAATGGCTACCATAGCAAAACGAAAGGCTAAAAATCCATATGCAATAGGCTGCTGCTGCAGCAGGATCATATGCCCATAAGTGAAATATAAAACAAGTTTCATTTAATGAAGAACGTTTCATATGTCGAAATGAAATGATAAGTGATAAGTCGTTTAAAACAAGTTTCATTTCATGTTACCTATATCCTTTGGTACTGTGGCCGTGAATTTGGTGTCCAGCTCACTAGGGCAGAGCTAGAACTTTATTGTCGAAAGGGCAAAATATAATAATTTTTAGAAACTACGCTAAAAATTGGTCCTTTAGAGAAGGCAAATTACAAAAATAGCTGAAAATTTACACTACGATTTTTTTCGCCAGAAGATCACGTGACCCCCGGACCCCCTTTATCTCCGCCCATGCGGCTCACTCCATAGCGTCACTTGGTGCCATGGCACCAGCCCACTCTGTCTATGGTGTCACAACCATATCAAAGCTTGTGTCATCGGCTCTCGCGCCGTACCCACTAACTCACGCGACACGATGAGTTTTTTTATTTTATTTATTTATTTTTTAATTTTATTCTTTTTATTGGGTTATGTGTAGTTTTATGACACAACTTTTACCGATAACACCACTTTTATAAGAAGGAAATGTGAGTATAGGTTCTGGTGTTAAAGAAAAAAATGATGAGGTGACATCACTTTTTCTACGATATCAGCCCACGGCCATGGACGGAGCTAGGGGGTTCCCACGGGTGCCCGTGAACCTCATGGATTTTTTCGATATAGTGTTAATTTTTGAAAAAAACACCGATTTTTCCTAAATGCAACTTAAATGCATTCGGTCCTTCGAAATGTGGTTCTAGTATTATGGTTCGAAAGATTTTGGGAACCCGGTCATATTTGGTACTGGCTCCGTCCCTGCCCACGGCACCTTGTGCTCTAATCATTATGATCATACTATAGCATTTCATGTTTCATTTAATTTGTATGTGAACTGTTAATTATCCCTGTCCTGATTTGAGTTTGACATTTTTATATACAAATTTGTGGTTAGAAATCCCATTAAACCTACAAATGTGGAAGGAACAACAAACATCTATTTTTAGAAACAACTCTTGCATCTTTGGCAACATAAATCTAAACCATGAGACAACATCGCTTTTACATTAATCATTCTAAAGTAACGTTGGGATTACTACGCTTTGAGATATGGCTAAACACCTCTGGCTTATTGTCGCTATCTTCGCAATCACCGTTCCTTGTTTGTCAGCATCAATGTCTATGTTATTTCCATCACAAACCCCATGGACCGTGCTAGGTCGCTCACCCGGTATCTCTCGCCAACTCGTGGGCGATACAATTGACATGAGGGAGGAAATGATGATGGAATCCGAAAGTGCACGAAGAGTTCTAGCAGGAAGGGGCTACATAAGTTATGATGCAATGCAAAAGAATAATGTACCGTGCAACCAACGTGGAAAATCGTATTACGATTGTAATAGCAGAGGTCAAGCTAACCCATATTCACGAGGTTGTAACGTTATCACGAGGTGTGGTGGTAGATAATTACTCCGTAAGTCCGTATATAGAAAATCTACTTGCATATGTTAATACGTGTGTTTTATGAAACCGCTCTTATTCTTTTTCTTCTTTTGTATTGTAAATTTTGTCAATGATAGCCAAGTTAACAATATTGGCATGATAAGTTGGATCGTATTTTGACTATCCAATTTTAGATTATTGTATACTTAAATGGTTTATGATTTTCTTTATATTGAAACATTTTCGTTCCTATATTAATAGCCGCAACATATGAACATAACACAATCTTGAATCTATGGCTAGGTTCTTCAAAAAAAAAAAAAAAAAAAAAAAACATATGGCTAGGGGTGAGCGCGGTTGTGAAATCGCAAGGTACCGACCTGGAAGGCCGGAACCGAGAGAACCGAGAACCGAAAAATGCATATTTTAGGAATCGAGAACCGGACCGAAGAGCGTGTTTTCGGTTCTCGGGTCCGATTTGGGTATTTTGGTTATACCCGATTGGAACAGAATTTCTTTAAAAACACATATTTTTTTTTTCCTTGCAGTTAGCCTATTTGTGTTCTTTTGAATTGTGACCTGCTAATAGCAAAATAAAGTAAAATGCTTAAATCGAGATAAACATGAAAGTAGAAAACTAAAACAATTACAATTTTCCCGCATAATTTGCTTTATTCATGTTTGATTAAGCTTGTCATTGAAACGCATAAATAGATAATACTTGTACCAAACTGTTGCTATATTTTTACTGAAAGTAACAACATATATAGAAACTTTACTACTATTTGGTTGCGTAAATTAACATTTATTGTAAGTTTTCATCTTAATTTAAAAAAGTTTAATGTGTGGTACCAGGAAAAGATTATTCGGAAAAGATTTCTTTGGTTACCATGTAAAAACAACTAAACGTCCAATAAACATCTAGTATGTTTGAAAGTCGACGGTTCTTCGGTTCTAGAACTGATACCCGCGGTTCCAGACCGAACCGAACCGAGAACCGAAATTTACAATATTGAAGAACCGAGAACTGGACTTTGGTTTCAAAATTCAGTTCGGGTTAGGTCGGTTCCGGTTCAGTTCTCGGTTTCGGTTTGGTTCTCAGTCCATTTGCTCACCCCTACTTTGGTATTTGTTAGTTTACGCTAATATTGATTCGTTTTACTCGGCATAATAACATAATTCTGACTGGTTTTATTCGGCATAATAACACAATTTGATTGAACGGGTTTGTTTCACTTTTAGATAGAATCTCGTTTTTTGTGAAAAATATAATATTCGAGTGATGAACATGGATGAAGTATATGTTAGTCTAAATGGTCGGAGACGAAGGGTCAATATTACTAATTGACATATCTTTGAGGTCTAATGTTTTAACACGGTTGTAGATATGCATATTCGAGAGTTTAGTGATCGTTTTAGTGAGGCAAGCACCGAATTATATAATTTACATTTGATTACCAATACACAAACGGATGGCGATGGGGTTTGTAATTGTTGGATGAAAGATGAAAGTGACGAGATTGGTCGTGTTGCATTGTTAAAAGATGTAGATGATGTGTTGCGGATGAAAATTTGATGATAAAAGAGTGTTTGAATAAATGTCTCAATATACTTGATATAATTTAATATTGGGATTATGTATTTGAAGGCCACTTAACTATTAAACCTTTTACTTTTAGGTCACTCATTTATCAAAACTAAATTATACACTACTCATTTTTAGGTTTGCTTTCGTTTATACCAATTTTGGATAATTTTATCTAAAAAAATTTTAAACACAATAAAAATAAAGCTTAATATAACATATTAAAACAATACAAATGAATATTAAAATGTAAAGTACCAGTCTTAGCCATTATTTAAGTGTAACTTTAGTTCGTTAAAAGTGAATTAAGATAATCTATAATTTTATTATATTTTAAAGTTAGGTTTATTCATGAAATTGTACAAATCTACCGCTAGAATTTGAACGAGATTGATATAAAGAAAAACAAACACATACTTGGGTGGCCCGTAAGTTAGTTTAAAAAATAAGTTGGCTAAAAGTTAAATGTTTAATAGTTGGGTGATATATGGATACATAATTCCATTAATCTTTTATATAATAAAAAAATTACATCATTTCGGAGTGTTTTTACAAATCCCTTCTTATTAAAAAAAATTAGACCAATAGGAGAGCTCGATTTTGGCACATATACAAAATCGAGCAATATGATTGGTCAATAGAAAGTCAAAATTAAATTGATTTTGGTCAAACTAAAATTTGGTGGAGAAATTTGATTAAGAAAAAAATGCATAAAAATATAGGTGTCAAATTTATGAAAACACAAATTTTAAAAAAGATGAAGTAATTAATAAAACTTTGATGGTTGAATTTTAAATAAATTATATAGAGCTAAGTGT
The DNA here is from genome assembly GCA_030686995.1 of Artemisia argyi. NCBI lineage: Eukaryota > Viridiplantae > Streptophyta > Magnoliopsida > Asterales > Asteraceae > Artemisia > Artemisia argyi. Next base: position 4,212 of record JARVZY010000360.1, read on the forward strand.
AAAATTATAACTTTCCATGTTTTTTAATAACTTTAGAAAAAAAACAAATAACCCCTTACACTTTATACCCCTTATACTTTACAATATTAACTTTGTTTAAAATTACATGAGTATTAGTTTAGTTTTTAGACTTTCATCCATTAAAATTACAAAATTTGGTAAATATGCGAATTAGTTTTAATACACGTTAAATATTTTTTAAACTAATGTTAGTTTTAGACTTTTCTAAAATATCTTTTTAAATAAGGACTCATGTTATTCTATTTAAAAGTTTAATTTATGCGTACACGGGTTTGAATATTAAATACGGCTAAATTATTAGTAACGGGAATATAAATATCAAATGGTAAGCACGAGTTAGTGTGATATGAAAATAAATATACGCGATTCTACTTAAAACGACTTATGAAATTGTTATTTGAAATTTGTATATGGATATCTACAAAAACATTTTAAAAACTTTATGGATAATATTTTAACTTTACCAACGATCATTATGTGCTACTAAACTCACACATTTTGTACAACATGATATCAATAGTTAAAGTTAAACAACAACATCAATCTCAACCTCAACATGTCTGTCAGTTAAAAACGTTATACAAAGCTTTAAAAAAAAAAAAAAAAAAAAAAAACATGGGTTAGATAGTCATTGTTTAATTTAGAAGATGTTCTCCTTATTTAAAAAAAAAAGTATGTACGCCTCACAATCCTTATTTGATAACAATCACCTACTAAAAAAAACGATGTAGGTGATAACCTAACTTTATTCATTGACGTGATGTTTAATAAAAAAACAAAACGTAATAGCTGATTGTTGTAAAGGAATTAAAAGTATGTACATGAGAATTATTAAGCAAGTATATATAGTTTTTAATCAGGTTATTATGTTACTATACTGTGATAATGTTATTGAGTTGGTAATCACGGATGTGGGATACAACCATTCTTCTATACTTATGATTTATGCGTTAACCTCTTTTTGCTTTTGAATAGTATCCGAAAGAGACCTCAACAGAACTTTGACTTATGCCTTATCTAGCTGATAGGTTTTAGTAACCTTTTTTATGGTTTAACTTTTTTTCTTTTTTTTATACATACCAACTTTTAGTAACTTATTTTTAATGTTTTATTGAAAACTTCTACAGTTAATATTTGTGTTTTTACTATAAACACACTAAGCTATGATAGAATTAGTTGTAAGTTCAGGGGTTTTTTTTTTATTAAGCTTCTCAAAAAAGCTTATAGCTTTATCATAAACTTATTATGTTATGGTAATTGAATAAGCCAATAAGCACCTTTAATAAGCATTACCAAACACCCCTTTAGTTTTAATATGAAGTTTTCTTATTTAATGTTAGGAATAACTTTGTTGTTATCCTCACTATAATGCAACATGTTAGTGGTGTTTGCAGTTTTATGATCTTATCGCACACACTAAAATGTAATGCAATTTGTTGTGTGCGTTTTTTAAAGGAGGATTAAGTATTAACACATGATTGTCGTGGAAGGATTTTCTACGCCTGCTTAAGGTATAAATGTTTAATTAAGTTGAGTTGCTGATTTAGATAATACATAAATGTATTTTAATATACCAAAGATGTGCTTTAGTGCCTATATAGGGAATTTTATGGTTGGAATTCTTAGCAGCTGTCTTTGAATCAGTTAATGAAACTTAGCAGGTATTTGTTGTCATTGATAACAGTCATAACACTATGGATGCCAACCAACGGTCTAAAATATGGGTGTCTTTTACCTTGATGATTTTGGCCAATTGTGAAGAAAGTTGCACTAAAGTGAAAGATTGGTAAGGATTCAAATAATTCTAAAAGACTTGCGAATATACTCTTTGTCATTTTTTTCAAGCATTTATGATTTACTTATGCAAGTTAAATTTTCGAACAAAAATGTACATCGGTAAACATAGTATGATGATTATTCATAATGAATGAATCAATCTTCAAAGCTATCTAAATATACTACATGTGATTTTGCTTGAATAATAAAATATTATTTTTAATTCAAAAGCATTCTCCTAAAATAATATGTAGATTATAATATATATACATGTGGTTTTTTATTTTTAGTCCACCAAGTAAAACCATTTGAAACATGTTAAGTGATTCATTTTTTAATCGATAATAATACTGTCACACCCCCAAAAATACCTGAATGGCAGCGGAATGGAATACCTGAGGGTGACTGTCATAGCACCACACTTACAGTTATATTGAACGACCTAAAGTGTCGTTTTGAAAATACATCGTTTGATTCATTCAAAATATTCAGAGTTATAAAACATAGGTCCCAAAGTCTTGAAAAGTTTACAGAAATAAGTTTAGTATAATCAAACGATAGTTCATAAGTGCATGAAAATCCAAAATGAGACGCGTCATCCTTGTTACTCAATGATATGACTCCATGCATGTCATGAAGAATATGTCTTAGTTACCTGAAAATACATTGCGAAAACGGTCAACAATAATGTTGGTGAATAATCATAGGTTTGTAAGTTAAATCGTATGTACATTGGCCACAAGTATAAAGTAAACCGACAAAATGTCAAAAGTAATACATTGGCTCTTAAGCTCATGACCCCGAAGCTAGACGTTACTTGGCCCCAAATGAGTGTTTACCAGACACTCTAAATATATTAGACATGAAATGCATTCGTACCTGTTGGAGCAACCCAAACACGAATGGAGGAGTCACCCTCAATAGATCTATTCGCTCACTCTTGCTTGTAGATTAATTAACGGTCCATGATAATAAAGGGGACTTGTCATGACATGGTAATAAGGCAACTTAAGCAATGTAAGGAATTTAATACTTTGGCATGTACAGAAAAATAAGTAATGCAATGTATTCTCCCCCGTGGGATTTGAAATCAAATATGTAATTGAAAACGGGGCTATGAAAACTCACCTGAAGTGATAGTACAATGTGATGAAATAATCGGGACAACAAGGCGCGAACACTAGCCGCAACCTAATATGAGTAATAAGGATCTACTTTAGATCATGCCGTGATGTAATGAATGCACATGCACATGATACCTATACCACTCGTAACCTGAAAATACTAGTTATTGTCAAAGTAGGTAATTTCCATACTTAAGAAAAATAAGTCCAACTAGAATAATAAAAACTTGTCGTAGTATATCGTATATAAAAATGTTAGTGTTATATTCCTCGTTTTGAAAACCTTGAAATAACGTCTAGTAGTCGTATAAATAAACCTTGGGTCGTACGTACTTCGTTAGTTAAGAATAAAATCCTTGAATAAGAAATCTAAAAAATATATCATTTAGTACGTAGTTATATTATTTCTAGTAGTGACTAAATATATATATAGTTTTGACGATTTTAAAACGTGTCTTGCTTTTTGATTTGGTGAAATGAAGGAAAAATGTAAGTTTTATGGTTTATATTATTTATATTGAACTCAATAATGCACATATAAATGCTAAGGTAATTTTTCCAAGTTATGTAAGATATTAAATATGGGGGGGGGGGGGGGGGGGGGTTGCATTTAGTGAAGAAAAGGAAGAAAAAGTGTAATGTGTAAGATAGTTGGTGATTATTTGGTATTATTATGTGTATAAAAATAGTTTTAGGGAATATCGGGTACCGAGTTAACTAAAAATAAATTTTAACGGAGTTAACCGGGACATAATAAAGTCGTAAAAATTGTAAAAATATGTTGGGTATAATTATTGAGTGTTTAGATAATTATTATTTAGCTTCTATGAAAACCGTCGTAATTTTAGTAAACTTACGATAATAATTAAATAAATTTTCAAAATACAGGGTAAATTAATATTATAATTTTTATATTATTAAAATGAATATAAAAATATATTGGGATCATAGCCGTGTTAGTCACATTATTGGTCGCGTGTTAACGTTTATTTAAAAATAAACATACGTAAAAAGTCAAATATATCAAAAGTATTAATTTGAATATCCTACGAGTGGAATAGTATGCAAATGCTATTGTAATGATATGTAAGCCATTTCTAGTCTATATGAAGTGTCCCTACTGATGATGCTTGAATTTGCAGCTTAACCTGACTGGTTACGCGAATTTGAATACCCGTAAACTAAATTTACGATGAAATGAGTAAAGTACATGAATAGTGTTTTCTCTTCGGAAATGAATAGTGTCATGTGAATAGTAAATTTTCTAAACGCTTCTCGGAATCTCAAACTGACCCCAAAAATGATGAATAGTAAAATGATGAATAGTGATCGGTGAATAGTAAATGATGAATAGTACTTCCAAGATGAAAAATGAAATTTCGACATCTGCACAAGGACTTGAAATTACGAATTGTGACAGTCTTTCCCTCTAAAAGGAACTTCGTCCCGAAGTTCAGTTTTGGTTGGTCTCTGAAGTATATTTGGTAAAAAAAAAAAAGACGTGGATACTTGAGTTGCATTTGGTCTTCCCGTTCCCAAGTATATTCGGGTCCTTTTCAAGAATTCCAGCGAACTTTCACGATAGGAATTCGACTTTGCTTCAACCGTTCGACCTCACGGTCCATGATTTCTACTGGTTCTCCCACCAGATTTAGGTTTGTCATTGGGTTCGATTCCTTCCAATGGAATCATGAGTCACTAATCTGAAAGTCGTTTCTCGGGATTTGAAATTATGAAACATGTTTGTGTAATCTTGCTACTTTCCAACAAGGCTTAAGTCTGAGGGTTACTGGCCTTCTCTGTCTGAAATATTAAATGGTCCAGTGTACATCGAATTTAACTTCCCGGATTTTTTTGAATGGTATCATGCCTTTCCTAGGCAGAACTTTTAACGTGACCCTACCACCATCTTGAAATTCTAAGGGTTTACAACTTATCGACTTGTAACTGATTCTTGATTTGTAGGAAATTCCTGGTTATTTCATGAGTACTTATAGGAATAGTGAGTTTGGCTTTTTCCGCGTTCGGTCCGTCAATAGATGATCAGTGCTTCTTGAGGTTTACAATGTAATATGGGTAATATATGTTACTGAACTCTGCCAGAACTCAAATTTTATATGCCAGCTGGTCGATTCTAAAATGAATCTTAAATGGTCCAAAATACTAGAGGTTCAATTCCTCGTGTTACCCAAAATTGTCTCATGCCTCTCCAAGGCAAAGCTTTCAACTTAGTTCGTTCTCCCACTTGAATCTAGATGGTTTGCTGTTCAGGGATACTCAATCCGCATGATGTGCGTCATGCACCAACCTAACTTCTACCAATTTCACGTTGCTTGTAACTGGTTCTTGACTTGTGAAATTTCCTTTGTTGTTCCATAGTTTAGTTCTAGACCAGTGAATTTAACTTTCCGATTTCGGTCTGTAAATGGGTAATTGGTACTTCGACCATAAAGTGCCTCAAATAGTGTAGTCTCTACGCTCGTGCGATAACTATCGTTTCAAACGAATCTGATTTATGATAAATGGTTAGTCCAACCATTTCTAGAGTCAATTGCTCACTCTCTGAGCATATCTTTCCTATGTTTGAATTGTCCTCTCAATATGACCATTGGTCTGAGGGTGATAGGCGGTGTTTACATCTAAATGGGATTCCGAAGGAAATCTTAAAATGATTGCTAGAAGTCTGAGGTGATTCGATCACCTTTATCAGGAATAATTGAAACGGTTACAATGAATCTGGTGACTAATTCTACAACGTTATACCTTTCGAAAAGGGCGTTATACGAAGAAGATAGAATATGGGTAACACTTTGATTCCTTGTGTTTTGGTCTAATGGGTGCTAAGACATGCGTCTTTCTTTGCTTATTGTGCTTGGTCTCCATTACTGACGTTTGTAATCGATCTATGGTGTTCCTCCTAATTTCCTTCATCACACATTCTAATATTCCTTATTGGCAAATCGCAAAACCCTAAATGCATAAGCGATCTTGTAAGGTGATTGGTTTTCAAAATTTATCTCGTGATTGTGAGTTTTGGTAGAAATATTTTTCCGAATAAACTAATTTAGAAAATGGAGCAAATGGGTTACTAAGTAATCTCTTTCTTGATGATTCAAAATTCAGTAGTTATAAAAATGTGAAACCGTCTTCAAAATATAGTGAATAGGACTCTTTACCAAAGTTTGATATTTATTTATTTCTCATTGTACAATGGTTTTGCAAAATATTGACCAAAAAGGATCGTATTTGTTCAAGATAGGCAATTCAAAAATTATTTTCTACGAGGTATGTGATTTGTATAAACGCAATTTTTAAATCAACTTCATTTAAAAGTGAAAACACTAACAAGGATAAAATAGTAGGATAGGTAATGTTCGCATAAATGCATAGATGTCTAACGTTTAGTTCCTGATATTAGAAAATGCCTATTGGCGATTATCTGGCAAAACTACAAGCCTAGGTATTCAACCAGCTTAAGTCCTGAAATGGTTTATCATTGAAATTGTCATCATGTTGGCAAAATAAGGGTGTCCATTGATACTATGTCGATGAATGTCTATTTCATTTCCACATGAAGCTGGGGAGATATGCTTGGGCTTGATGCCTCTCTTGATGTATAGGTGAGGTTATCTAGAATTTCTGGAGGACACAACGCTTTAGGGGAATCTATATCGATATCTATGATTCGAATCAATCATTCTTGGCGTAAACTCACTGCAGGGAAGTTTGCGTTTAGATGAGGCCTTGTTGATCCCAGTTGAGCTTAAACGATCTTGTATAGAAGTTAACTTGATTAAACACTTAAGCTAATATGCGGAATATAAAAGCTTAACTTAAAAAGAATAATGATTCACTTTCAACACTTCAATATTATTAATACGAGCACTCAACAATGCTAGGGTTTTACAACCTTGAAGTGTAAACAATACTTAAACAATGCGTATGCAAACTAACCCTAGGATCCTCCTTTTATAGACTAAGGAATCCTACTAGGTTTACAATACCTTTCTCTACACGATAAGAATATTCTAGATATATATAATATTTACACAATCTATTCTATATTAATCTAAACCGTATACATCCTTATCCCTTCAGCAGTAGATTCTGTTAGCAGCACTTTGACATCAGCAGCAGAATCATTACCACTAGCAGCAGTTTCATTCATAGCAGCAGTTTCACTTAGCAGCAGTTTCAAACCCAACAATCCTCCCCTAAACTTATTATTTATTTCTAAATAAGTAAGTTTCTTCTAAGCTCAGTTAATCACTAGGAGGATGCTTCCAAACACTTCAAACCTTGAGAATTCAGTTGATCAAATATCTTCTTATACTTTGACAGCAAATTGAATGCTTGATCATCAGAATCATAGTCTTTCTGCAACTTAAGTGATCTATCACCATTAACCATCTGATTGACAATATTCCAGTATCTTACCACTGGGTAATCATTTTCAGCTAGCATATACAAAGTAATTGGTCCAATTTCTAGCATATGAACTCCAGAATCTTGAAAGAGTCTCTATTTTCTTACTTTGTATTCTACTATCTCTGTCCATTCAAAATCATCCAATGAAGGTTCATACATAAGTTTTAGAGCTCTCCATAGAACATTATCAGACATAGTTATGATATGATCAATTTGATCTTTCTCATACTTTTTACCATCAAACTTCTCTGCTCCAAACTTTGCCTTGTATAACTTCCACAAGTCATCAACATCCTCTCTATCAAAGTAGTATAGCATCTGTTGAAATCTAAGAAACCTGTGAGTCTTTCCATCAGATCTCTCAACATCATGAAATGCTCCAATGTTAGTATCATATCCTATAGTTACTTTGATAATAGGATATTTGACTCCTATTGGTTTGGCATCAACTACTTCAGGATCTTCCATCTTACCAACCATAGTGTAAACCTTCAGTTGTTCTTTTAAATGCTCAGGAGGAATATGATCCAATCATTTTTGAACTCATCTCCTTCTGGCTTAGAACTGCTTTCTTCCCCTGTTTTCCTTTTCTTCTTTGCAAATGATTTATGAACTACACATTTTCTTTTACCACTTTGCACAGAAGAAGTAGTCTTAGCTACATCATCAAGCTGCTTAACAACATCAGCTTCTTGAACATGCTCTACTTCAGTTACTTTTTCAGGTACCAACTTCTTATTCATCTGAGCAATATGTTCCAAGTCTTCAGCACAACCCATTGGATAAAAAGTATATGTTTGTCTTTTAGCCACTTGATACAAGTCATAAACCTCTTGATCAGACTTAGGTTTTAACTGCACCAATTTCCACCCTTTCATATTCTTCAGATATCTTTCATACTCTTTTCTCTTTTGTAATGGAGTTGGACCTTTAAGTGTCTTTTTCTTCTTTCTAGTAGCAGCATCTTATTTCTTTTTCTTAGTTGTGAACTTACTTAACCAAGATCTCACATCAAAAGTTTGATCTTCATTATCCTCAATCTTGATCATCTTGTTGAGTTCAATATCAGCCTCTATTCTTATCTTCTCATCCAACCATTCATCATACCTCCTTAAATCTTCTGTCTCCATTTCAATCTTTTCCTTTTCTTTCTGAGCCAGCTGTAGATCTTCTTGATCAATCATCTCTTGTTCTTTCAAAGCAGCAGCTGAGTCATGTTCAATTTGTAGTTCCTTAGGCCATAGATTAAAAGGTAGTATAGAGTAGTCAAACCCCTTATACACCCATGGAGGTTCTGCAACTTGCTTGCCCTTTCCTTTATCAGTAGATGAAGATACTATCTTCTTTGGTTGAGCAGCAGGTTCTCTAATGACAACTCCTTTTAGAGGTACACTTGGTGTAAATGATGTAGTTGTTATTGTAGGTTGTTGTGGTAGTGATGGTGTTGGTAGTGGTATATGTTTTGAAGATGATTCACATAGAACTTCTGAAGTCTTCTTACTTAACAAAATCATTGCTTCAGCAGCAGCATTATCACTAGACCCAGCAGCAGAGTCTTGTGCATCAGCAAAAGTCACTTTTCCACTAGCAGCAGGATCAGCAGGATCCTTAGCAGCAGAATCATGAGCAGCAGTAGAGTCATTAGTCTTGTCAGCAATAGCAGCATTTTCAAGCTCTTTCACCATTGAATCCCCCAAAGTCTTTAAAGCTTCACCCATTACCCCTGTTTCCTTTACTAATTGCTCAGGCTCCAAAGTCTTGAGTTTTTCCACCACCTTTTCTTGAGTAGCAATCACTTTTTCCATTACCACCTCATTCCCTGATTGATCAGCAACCAAAAAATTCTCAGCATCTTCAGGACTTTCCACATGCATGTCTCCAATCACTGGAACCTCCCCTGAAGCCATTTCTTCATTCATAACCTGAGCACTTTCAACCTTCTTCAAATTTGCCTCCCCTGAACCCATTGCATCTTCATTCCTACCCTGTTTGGAAGCATCATCCTCTTCCAAATGAGTAGAAAGTTCAGGTGAACTAATAACTTGAGAAGTGCCCACCTTCTTTAGCCTTTTCAATGAGGTTGAAGTTTTTGATTTCTTCAATTTCTTAATCTGTTTCTTCAATGTTGTGATTATCTTGCCTTGACTTGCAACCACTGTAGACAGAGTAAGAACCTTATCTTCCAAAGTAGTACACTTCAACCCCAAATTGATACAAGTAACCGTCAATTCTTGAATGAGTTGCATAGTAGTCTCATCACTTCGACCTGTGTTACCTGGTCCGAGAGGTGAATCATGGACATTGTCATCATGTACAAGATTTTCCGTCAATTCATTGGTCATTGGCCTGTCCTCATCACTTCGACCTGTGTAACCTGGTCCGAGAGGTGAATCTTGGGACATAAACTCAGTATCAAACCTAGTTTGATCATCTGAGCCCCCTATATTTTCCATTTGGCTAGGATTACCATCCTGAGAAGTAGATTCAGAAGAATCCTTTTCTCTAGATGTTGCCTTGGATTGGGTCTTATTTATGTTATCACTATCCTGCTCTGCTGCTAAGTTAGAAGCAGTAGTGACAGCCCTCATAAACATGTCCCCTCCATCAACTAGGATAACCTCATCTGGTACAACCATACTAACACTATCCTGAGGTAGATCAGTGTTCTTTTTGGTTTTCCTACGGGTATAGTGTATTTTGGGTTGTGTAGAAGATGCAGTAAAATTGGGTGTGTGATGGGAATCAGTGGGATTTCCTGATCCTTCACCCCGAATATTTTGCACAAGTTGCAACATATAAGGTGTAAGATTTGTATGTGTGCCTGAAAAACTTTTTTCATGCTTAACCAAGAAAGTGAAAGTTTTTGAAATCAATCTTGGAGCTTCATAATAACCAGCATGGGATCTAAAATCAATAAGTTGGTCAACAATAAAGAGCTGGAGAAATCTTGGATAAAGAAAATAAGAGCCAGACTCTTTAACACTTTTAGCAATCCCCTCCAAAATCATATTTGAAAAATTAAATGGTTGACATGTGCTTAAGCATACCATTGCAGAAGCAATAGTAGCACTAAACTCATACCACCCAGAAGTTTTAGGACTCAAACAATGAAGGAGAAGGTGTACCAAAAACTTGTATTGAGGACAGAGGAGAGCCTTTTGAAATTTTAAATTGTTATGCTTGCCCTCATACCCCAAAGTTTTTAAACCATCAAAAATAGCAGAATTAGCAAGACAAGTAGTCTCTGTTTCATCATTTAAGAGAAGAGATTCCCTTATAGATGATTCACTGATACGAACCTTTTGCCTATCTACTAAAGCACTGACATATTTTTCCCCATTCATAGATTTGACTTTAACAGTAAGCCAAAACTGTTTGATGTAGGAAACATATATAGTAGGATTCACAGTGAGTGCGTACCTAAGAGAAGTAGCATTCAAAAATTTAACCATGTCTGTGAGCCCTTCAGGAACCAACTCTTCATCTAAAACTGCTACACTATTGTGTTGCTCTGCCCAGGTACGTGTGCATTCCATGACTTAGGGTTTAGAGAAATTGGGAATAATTGACTTTGAGAATTATTGAGTGTTAGGGTTTGTGATAACTTCAATTTGAAACGTGAGAAAACCAATAATGAAGATCAATTAGGTTTTAAAGTGATTGATAGAAGTTACACATCCCACCCTCACACTTACAACCGTAGCAGCCCAATATCACTAGCAGCAGAGTGTAATTATCCAGCAGCAGAGTTGACTAAACAGCTTGGTCAAAAAGTCAAAGATCCTTAGCATTGAATGCCCTTTATATTTCGTAATCCCTATAAAAACTGACTAAATCTTTTCCCTAATTCACCACAATCAAACCCTAATCGCAATCAAAACGCCAATCAACCAAATCAAAACTTCAAATCACCCAAATCAAATCAAATAACCATGAAATCTTCACCCGAAATCATCAATATCTCATTCGATTCATCATCGGAAGATGAAACCCCTTTTGAAACATATGTGCCTCCCTTCCGTCCTCCTCATAATGGTTGTAGAACCAAGGAGCAAGCCAAAAATAGAAAGCATGATCTCCCTGTTTTCAAAGATCTTCTTCATTTGAATCAAACCCCAAGCACTTCCAGGGGTAAGGAAGTGATGTCCCCAAAGTCTCCATCGTCTTCAGAATCATCAGAAGACCCAGCTTGGATCCCTGTCAGGCCACCATCTCCTAGGGAGCTTGTTTCCCCTTTCATCTATACATCTTCGGATGATTCCACTCCTGAGAGGCCACAATCATCAAGGCAAAGACCCAAGACATCCACCAAGACAAAGAAGACAAACCCTCCTCTTCCTAAGGAGAGAAAGATTGTCCTTGGGCTTCCATGCCCTAGGAAGTGATGTAGTTTTAGATGATAGTCTTTTGATTCCATCTTTTGTTGTTTTCTTTTGATGTTTGATCTAATGTACTCTGTTAGTGATGAATGAAAGATGTTAACTTTCTTGTGTTAATTCCTTGCAAATCATCAACTAACACCATTCTTGTACCTGCAAAATGTTAGACCAAACACCACAAACAAACAAGTATATGTACTAGCAGTAGAGTTAGAAACAGCAGCATAGTACATTCCATCACAAATTTATGCTTTAAGATAAGCAGTAGAGTAACAAGCAACACAATTCCTTTACATACTTTTACAAAGACAAAGAGATAAGTTTTTCAAAGATTTATCATACCAATGTTTGCAATTAAAAATTGAAACCTCCCCACATCAAAATGTTTAGTGAGAAGATCAGCAACATTGTTATAAGTATGAACTTTAACAATTTGGATAAACTTATTTTCATAGCAATACCTTATAAAGTGATGTCTTATCTCAATATGTTTTGTTTTAGAATGAAAAACAGGATTTTTAATTATGCAAAGTGTGCTGTTGTTATCAATATGAATTTTGGTATTCATGAAATTGTACCCATAATCCAATAATTGATTCTGCATCCATAGAACCTGTCCACAGCAACTTGAAGCAGCCACATACTCAGCTTCAGTTGTAGAATTAGCCACCACTGTTTGCTTCTTGCATTGCCATGACACCAATCTGCTTCCTAGAAATTGACAACCCCATGTAGTAGACTTTCTATCCAAAGAAGCTCCAGCATAGTCACTATCTGAATATGAAACCAAATCAAAAGGTGAATCCTTAGGATACCAAAGGCCCAATTTTGGTTGATGCCTCAGATATCTAAAAATTCTCTTCACTGCATTGAGATGTGAATCCTTGGGACACACTTGAAATCTTGCACAGGCACATACAGCAAACATGATATCAGGCCTTGATGCTATGAGATACATCAATGAGCCAATCATAGACCTGTACAAGTGAATATCCACTTCCTTTCCATATTCATCTTTCAGCAATGGTTTATTTGTTTCCATGGTAGTCTTGGCAGGCATAGCATCTTCAAATCCAAACTTCTTCAAAATATCATTGACATACTTATCCTGACTGATAAATATACCATTATCTTTCTGAGTAACTTGCAGACCTAAGAAGAAAGTGAGTTCTCCCATAGAACTCATAGCAAACTTGTCCTTCATAAGCTTCTCAAAACTAACACACATAGCTTTATTTGTAGACCCAAAGATGATGTCATCAACATAGATTTGAACCAGCAAAATGTCATCCTTTTGTCTTTTGAGAAACAGAGTTTTATCAATCTTTCCTCTACTGAACCCAGACTCTAACAAGTATGTTGACAAAGTGTCATACCAAGCTCTAGGAGCTTGATGTAAACCATACATGGCTCTATTTACCTTGTAAACTTTATCAGGATGATCAGGGTCTTCAAAGCCTGGTGGTTGAGACACATAAACCTCTTCTGTAATGGTCCCATACAGAAAAGCACTCTTTACATCCATTTGATACACTACAAAATCTTTGTATGAAGCATAAGCCAAGAATAATCTAATTGCTTCTATTCTTGCCACTAGAGCAAATACTTCATCATAATCAAGGCCTTCTTGTTGTGTATATCCTTGTGCTACTAACCTTGCCTTATTCCTTATGACAATTCCTCTCTCATCTCTTTTGCATCTGAAAACCCATTTAGTGCCAATCACTCTTTTTCCATTTGGCAGCTCAACCAAAGTCCAAACTTCTTGCAGCTTAAATTATAGAAGCTCATCTTGCATTGCTTCCAACCAACTTGCTTCTTGTAGGGCTTTGTAAGTTTTTTGGGTTCAATTTGAGAAAGAAAACATGCAAACAGGCAATTCTGAAGATCTTTATGACTATTTCTTTGATGCAGAGATCTGGCAAAGAAACTTTGATGTTGAAGATCTTTCAGTGCTTTTGTCATCTGCCTAGTTTGAATAGATGATTATGGATCACTTAAAATTTGGTCTTTGGGATGATCCTTGTGTACTCTTGTGGTAGTTGTGGGACTAACATGAATATTAAGTTCCAAATTAGTAATGTCTGCATCAGCTCCAAATAACTTACCATCAAGTGCATCATCATCTGTGTCATAGTAAATATTCTCAAGAGGAGGCATATTAGGATCATCAGGATAGATAGAATCATCAATAGGTCTACCCTGAGTTTCCAAATTAGGAAACATTGAAGTAGCAGTAGAGTTAGTAGGCTTGGCAGCAGAATTTGTTGGAGCAGTAGTTGCATCTTTTGGCCTAGCAGTAGAGTCTTCTGAGTCAGCAGCAGAGTCTTCTGGCTTTGTAGGAGAGACATCAACAACTACTTTGAGAACCCCATTAGTTTCTTTTTCTTCTTCAATAGGTATTTCAATACCTTCTTCAGTTTCCTTAGGTTTCTCTTGAGTAACAACATCTTCTTTAGGACTTAGATCTGTCTGAAAGGGTAGTAAAGTAGGACCAACTTTTAGTTTCTCAACCAAAACAAATTCTTCTTGTGGGTTGTTAGTGTCAACACTAGCAATAACTGGTACATAATTCATTGTTTTGGTAAGCATATCAACATTAAACAGCCATTCTGGTCCTTTCCCTTCAGGATTAGATGTGTTCTCAGAAAACTTGATATGCAAATTCTCCTCTACATGTTTGGTTCTCTTATTGTATACCCTGAAAGCTTTACTAATCACAGAGTAACCAACCAAATTTCCTTCATCAGCTTTTTCATCAAATTTGCCTAGCTGATCTTTAGTGTTCAAAATTGTAACAGGACATCCAAATGGTTTGAGAAAATCAATCATTGGCTTCTTTCCATGAAATAACTCATATGGAGTCTTATTATGAGGCTTGACTACCTTACTTCTGTTCTGCACGAAGCATGCAGTGTTCACAGCTTCAGCCCAAAAAGGTATAGGTAGTTTTGAATCAGATAACATTGTTCTTGCAGCCTCAATAAGTGTCATGTTTCTTCTTTCTGCAACACCATTCTGTTGTGGAGTTCTTGCTACACTATACTGTCTAAGAATTCCTTTCCCCACACAGAATTGATTCATCACACTGTTCTTGAACTCAGTGCCATTGTCACATCTGACTATCTTCACCTTGTGATTGTGCAGATTTTCAACTCTTGTAATGAATGCCTTGAGTATTTCTGGAGTTTCATCTTTAGTGGCTAGAAAGAATACCCAAGTAAACCTGCTAAAGTCATCAGTGACAACAAGACAGGCCCAAATAAATCCATGTGTAGTAAGTGTAATGGCTCACAGTCTTGGACTTGAATGCAACTCTGTGTTGTTTACCCTTTTGACATGCAACACAAGTTTCACAATTCTCAAAAGTCTTTGTAGGCATTCCTCTGACAAGGTTTCCTTTTACCAATTTGTTCATGGTCTTGTAGTTCAGATGTCCCAATCTCCTATGCCATAATTTGGACTCATCAACAGTGGCCTTTGCAATTAGACAAGTCAAAGCCCTCTTAGGAACAATGTTCTTAATATGGTCACTGTATATATTCTCATTTCTAGGGACCTTCAAAAGCACAGATTTGTCATCTGGCAACTGAAAGTCAGGAGAAAGGATCATACACTCAGTGTCTGTAAAAAGAACAAAGTTCTTTTTGTCACACATTTGTGAAACACTAAAAAGGTTAAACTTAAGTCCTTTCACAAGAAACACCTTCTCAAAGTCCAAGTTTCCAGTTCTTAGAGTTCCCCTTCCAACAATCTTTCCACCTTTTGGATCATTCCTAAAAGCAACATAACCACCATCAAAAGCCTCAAAGTCTTCAAGTTGAGACTCATCTCCTGTCATGTGTCCAGAACATCCACTGTCAACAATAACCATATCCTTAAGCTCATCCAGTAGATTGACCTGCACATGAAAAGTAGAGACATTAGTTCCTCTTGACGACCCAAGCCATTACTGACTTGGATCTGCCCTGTGCATCAACATAATTAAATTTCTTTAAATCACTTGATGCACTACTATTCTTGGAAACAGAATTTGAACCAGTAGTTTTTGGTTTCCAAGTCCAGCAAGCTGAGGCCTTAACAGCATAAAAGTGATTTCCAACAACTGTATTTGTTAAAACTTTTGGCCCAGAAGTAGAAAGTTTTGTACTAGCAGCAGATTGCTTACTAGCAGCAGAATGCTTACTAGCAGTAGAGCCAGTAGAAGAACCAGTTGGGGTTTTGAAAACACCATTTGTTTTAGCAGCATAAATAGATCTAGTTGTACCAGATCTCAATAAAATAGCTCTTGGAACCATATTCCTATTAGGATGTGGGTGAGTTTGTTTAGTTACATATTTGTGATTCACCCTTGTATATTGATTCCAAACAGGCTTTTGGTGTTCTGGACATCTGGAAATCAAATGGTCAAAGCTACCACACTTATAACAAGCCTTATTTTGTAATTGAAACTGACTACCTAATCTATGTGAAACTAGGTTGTTGAAGTTTCTCTGGTTACCCCTAGGCTTATTATTGAATCTTTCCATTTGTTCTCTAGGTACCTCATTGTACTCTACCAATTTCCTAGAGATGTTATTTCCTAACACAGGTTTGACAAACTTAACCTGTTCCATTTTAGGTTTAAACGTTGTAGGAATTTCTTCCTTTTTCACTCTTTGTTCTGGCTTAACCTGTTCCTCATCACTATCACTATCACTATCAGAATACCTTTCTTCTATAGTAGGAGCTTCAGGAAATTTTCTAACTTCAACCTTAGGTGTTTCTTTAACACTTGTGCTACATTCACCTACAGGTTTTTCAATGTTTAGCTCACTAATGAAGGATAGTTCTTTTCCTGGTGGAGCAAAAGCACTTTTGGCTGGAGGAGCCACTTCATTATACCCAATTCCACTACCTTTTCTCATCAAGGTACTCTCTATAGATTTATTAACCAAATCAGAAGCATATTGTTGTTTTTGTACTCTTACTACATGTTTATCTTTATCAGCAAGAGCTTCCTCTTTATCTTTTTCTGCTTCTTCTAACTTATTTTTAAGAACTTCTACTTCACAGTTTTTCTTAAAAATTTCTATATCTCTGAGGTTAAGTTGATCTACATATTCCTTCTCACACTCTTTGAGATATTCTAATCTTCTTTCAACATTTTGAATACCTACTTTGTAACCTAAGTTATCAAGTTTAAGGTGTTCAACTTCTCTATTTAAACTTTCATTCCTAGACTTAAGTTCTTCTATAGTGTCAGCACAAGATTTAAAAGAACACACAGATAAGTCTGAATCATTTGATACCTCAGAGTCAGAGCCTGATGATGAACCATAGGCCATAAGTGCAAAGTTCTGCACTTTGGGTTGAGCAGCAGCTACCAAAGAGAAATTTGGTTCTTCTTCAGCCATATCACTCCAATCATAATCTCCCAGTCCATCACAAGATACCAGTGCAGTCTTTGATTCTTCAACAACCTTCTTTGTAACATCAGCATTCTTCTTTGGAGCTCTACACTCCCTGGCAAAATGTCCCTTCCTGTTGCAATTGTAACACTCTATCTTTGATTTGTCAAAGCCTGGACTTTCCTTAGCTCTATACTTGACTTCTCTTCCAGTCTTCTTCAAAAACTTTCTTGCCCTCAAGGTCAACATAGCCATTTGCCATTTAAGATCAATTTCTTCAAGATCATCAGGATCAATATGATCCAAGTCTTGATTAATGACATGTGACCTTATAGTAGTTGTGAGCTCAGCCAAGAGTGCACACAAAGCAATATCACCGGTAGAAATCTTATCATTAGAACTAGCAGCAGATCCATCAGTAGCAGATACTCCATAAGCAGTAGAATGAGCAGCAGAGTGAGATTCTTGAGATCCTTTTCCTTTAGAGGATACAAAGGCAAGATTTTGAGTACCAGAAGATGAAGTAGAAGAGGTAGACAGTTCTGATTCATACACTCTTAAATTGTTGTAGAGACTCTCCAACTTCATAGTTTCAAAATCAGGCTTATTCCTCCACACAACTGTGTGCATACTTCATTCAGGTGCAAGACTTCTTAGAAACTTTAGGTTTACATCTTCTTGTGGAACCACATAGCCAACAAGCTTTAAATGACTAACAAGTTGGTTTAGCCTGTTGTATGTGCCAATTATCTTCTCTCCACTTTCAGAAGTAAAATTCTCAAACTGATGCTTCAGTATGTTTTTCCTGGATTTCTTAGTAGCATCATTCCCTCCAAACCTGAATTCAACAGCATCCATCAATTCTTTTCTAGATTCACAGTCATCAAAGTCCATTTGGAATTCATTAGGTATTCCTATTAAGAGAATATTGTGTGCTTTGATTTCCATCTTCCTTACTGTGTTAGCTTCAGCAGACTTAATTGGTATCTCCTTCCCATCAGCACTCTTCTCTGGTACAGAGTCACCATTAACTATCACATTCCATATGTTGAAATCAATCATGCGAATGTACTGTCTGATTCTTCTCTTCCATAGCTCATACTCAGAAGGATTTAGCATGGGTACCCTTGAAGCAGTCACCATATGAGTTTCATCACCCATCTTAGCAATAGATTTGGAACAACAAACTCTTAAGAAACAAAATCTTCTTGATAATAACTTCTAGATCACAAGCTCTGATACCACTTGTTGATCCCATTTGAGCTTAAACGATCTTGTATAGAAGTTAACTTGATTAAACACTTAAGCTAATATGCGGAATATAAAAGCTTAACTTAAAAAGAATAATGATTCACTTTCAACACTTCAATATTATTAATACGAGCACTCAACAATGCTAGGGTTTTACAACCTTGAAGTGTAAACAATACTTAAACAATGCGTATGCAAACTAACCCTAGGATCCTCCTTTTATAGACTAAGGAATCCTACTAGGTTTACAATACCTTTCTCTACACGATAAGAATATTCTAGATATATATAATATTTACACAATCTATTCTATATTAATCTAAACCGTATACATCCTTATCCCTTCAGCAGTAGATTCTGTTAGCAGCACTTTGACATCAGCAGCAGAATCATTACCACTAGCAGCAGTTTCATTCATAGCAGCAGTTTCACTTAGCAGCAGTTTCAAACCCAACAGGCCATGTTTAAATGAATTGCTTTACAGTCTCAATTAGGTGCTTGGATTATTTCTATAGTGTTGTTTAGCGTACCTTCACAATGTGTTCGATCCTGTAGCTCAGTCTTGCTAGTACCTTTGAATGATAAAATTTGGCAACTAGGTCAGAAATGGTGATTCGGATGGTATCATGGTATCTTAGGATTGTTGTTGGATTATGAATTTTCTTAGTCTAGGTTTAGTAGTTCCATAATCCTTTTATTGTTTTTCTTGTATCGAGTAATCCTCCTAGTACCTGATAGGGAAAGTCTCTCCTAAAGAACTCAATGGAAAGTCCAACTTAATGGCTAAGTGAGTGACAGGTGAGGTAAGTATCCAGGGGAAAGTTTGTCAGAAAGAGACATTTATAAAAGAGTTTACTTGTTTAAAACGCTTTTACATGAAGATTGTTATTAGCAATACTAAAAAAAAATTATTTACTTCATGGCATAATCCTTCCTGAATTATACATAGGTAATCAGGCTATGTATAATTGAGGACTAATGATGCGATCCTTGATTTAGTCAAAATAGTATTACTTTTCTCAAAAGTTTTAGATGGTGTTCAACGTTTTGTTTTGAAAAATGGTATTCTAGTCATTTCCTTTCAAGTAACATGAAAATTGTTTCGCGTAATAGTAGTAAATACTTGGTGCAATAACGGAAAAATCAATTTATAGGGTGGTAATAAAATAGTTTCTTTTAATAATTCTGTAAAACAATTTCCCCGTATGGTAGTAAAATAGCTTGAAGTAAAATTCGTTGAATGATTTATTGGATACATGGGTGAATCTTATGGTATGGTAATAGTCTACTAATCCACTTATTTAAAGAATGTAAGCATCTTAGTTCATAACAGGGCAGTGGTTTATGATTATGAAGTGGTCGAGAATATGGTAGTGATATTGAGAGCGTGAAAGATGAACGTGTCTTTAAGGCATCTACAATCAACTGAAGGGGATAGTCTATGTGTGAAAAGATATAGGGCAGAAATTTGGTGCCAATGATTTGAAGTATTCGAGAATTTATACTAGGTAAAATTCGCAGGTTCAAATGTGTAATCCCTCTAGGCATGACTAAAATGTATAAAGAATGGAAATTGTTGTACGGGTGATCTGAGTCAAGTAGGTACCACATCGAATGCATACGTACTTCGTTAGTTAAGAATAAAATCCTTGAATAAGAAATCTAGAAAATATATCATTTAGTACGTAGTTATATTATTTCTAGTAGTGACTAAATATATATATAGTTTTGACGATTTTAAAACGTGTATAACTTGGTCGTTTTAAGTTCATTTTCCTCGTTCTTTATATCCACGGATTCGTCTTAGTATGTATTAATATATTTTCGATAGTTTGGCTCCTCTAGGTTACGTCTAACGCCTCTATTTGTCCGTTGAAAATTGTCAAACAGCATGCAGTTTTTCAGAAAATAGTTTTCGTCAATTAACTTGCAAAAATCATAACTTCTTCGTTATAAGCTCGTTTTAATCCGTTCTTTCGCCCACGGATTCATTTTGAAAGTATTTTCTAAATATTTAGTCAAAAATTACCCATCACCTACTGAGTTTCCCACGTTTCAAAAATAGTAACAGTAGGTATATGTAATGTTTCAAAAACCATTTCTAGGGTTCCAATCTAGTTCTAACTTCAACCAAACCACTTTCAATCACCACAAAACTAGTCTAATCCTACCATACACCTTCTTAGGGTGTCATGGGTTCCTAAACATCATAAGTCAAGTTGATCTAACAAGGATCTAACTATAATCAATTTCTAGGGCTCAAAAGTTAAAAGTTTATAAAATAAAGTGGTATAAATAGCATATGCATGTAGATCTAGTATATATATCATATGAATCTTGTAAAAACTTGGTAAAATCATAAGGATGAGTTTCATACACTTACTTGAAAGATTAAGGAGATTTGAGGATGAAAACCTATGTAAACCTTGAGTTTATATTTCAAAACCCTAAAAGGAGTACAAAAATACACTAGATGATTACTTGTTCTTGAAAAATAAATGGTTCCTTCTTGTTTATGTGTTGAGGCCGAGCACCACAAGGAAGAGAGAAAAGAAAACGTGTCTTGCTTTTTGATTTGGTGAAATGAAGGAAAAATGTAAGTTTTATGGTTTATATTATTTATATTGAACTCAATAATGCACATATAAATGCTAAGGTAATTTTTCCAAGTTATGTAAGATATTAGATATGGGGGGGCTGCATTTAGTGAAGAAAAAGGAAGAAAAAGTGTAATGTGTAAGATAGTTGGTGATTATTTGGTATTATTATGTGTATAAAAATAGTTTTAGGGAATACCGGGTACCAAGTTAACTAAAAATAAATTTTAACGGAGTTAACCGGGACATAATAAAGTCGTAAAAATTGTAAAAATATGTTGGGTATAATTATTGAGTGTTTAGATAATTATTATTTAGCTTCTATGAAAACCGTCGTAATTTTAGTAAACTTACGATAATAATTAAATAAATTTCCAAAATACAGGGTAATTAATATTATAATTTTTATATTATTAAAATGAATATAAAAATATATTGGGATCATAGTCGGGAGTGTCGGACGTGTTAGTCACATTATTGGTCGCGTGTTAACGTTTATTTAAAAATAAACATACGTAAAAAGTCAAATATATCAAAAGTATTAATTTGAATATCCTACGAGTGGAATAGTATGCAAATGCTATTGTAATGATATGTAAGTCATTTCTAGTCCATATGAAGTGTCCCTACTGATGATGCTTGAATTCGCAGCTTAACCTGACTGGTTACGCGAATTTGAATACCCGTAAACTAAATTTACGATGAAATGAGTAAAGTACATGAATAGTGTTTTCTCTTCGGAAATGAATAGTGTCATGTGAATAGTAAATTTTCTAAACGCTTCTCGGAATCTCAAAGTGACCCGAAAAATGATGAATAGTAAAATGATAAATAGTGATCGGTGAATAGTAAACTTAAAAATTAACCAAGAAAGAAAAATAAAAGCCTAGTTTCCTAAATTGGGGAAAACGGCCTCCAAACGGTTGTCTAGGATTTGTTTGGGTGGGAAAGAGCATCCAAACGTTCTATGACGTGTTGGAATGCAAACCGGGTTTCATATTGGAGTTGGTGAAGCAACTTTTTGATGCTTGCACCCATTTGCTCACAATTTGAGTAAACATGGGGATGAGTGGGTGGAAATGGGTGGGTTTTGGTTTCTTGGTTTGAGGGTTGGTTGGTTTGTGGTTCTTGGGTGGATGATGGGTTTGGTATTGAATCAAGCAAGGTGGTTTGAAATTCCATTGCTTAATGGAGGTGGTTTTCAACCATTTTTTGTATATCCTCATATGAGGGAAAGAAAGACTCAAAGTTTTGAGCTTGAGAGTATGGTGGAGTTGGGTGATCATGGTTTTCAAATTTTGGTTCTCCATAAAGAGGACCATGGATGTCATTGTAGATGGGGTGAAACAACAATGGTTTGGGTTGATGGTATACTTGTTGTGGTGGTTGGGTGTGGTTAAAATGGTCATTTTGGTCAAGAATTGACTTTGGTGAAAAAGGTGGTGGTTGTGAAGGTCTTGGTGGGAGATCATTAAGATCTTGGACAAAAGGGTGTGGTGATGTGGGAGGAGACCCAAATAACTCCATAGGTTCCATTTTAGGTAATGGTGATGGTGATGAAGTTTTGGATGGTTGGGTTGGAGCACTTGGTGGACTTGGGTCAATGGGTGATTTAATAGGTGGTGGAGTGAGCTCATTGGGTTCATTTGTTGATGGTGATGGAGATGCAAGGTTCAAAAAGTGTTCATTTTTTATAGGTGATGTGAATTCATCCGAAGATGAGGAGCTTAGGTTGATGGGTTGATTAGACCATAGTGGTTTAACACTTATCCGGGCGATTTTCCGGATGGGTCTTGATGGTTGAGAGGTGATTGTTGACTTAGTCATGGTAAAAAATGGTTTAGAAGTTTCAGAAATTGTGGTGAATAAGGTGTGATTTGATAGTGTTTAGGATGGCTTAATTTATAGTGTTGAAGGATTATGGAAAGGAGTGTTTGGATTTTATGTTAGTCCATACAAAAATGGAGGTTTCTAATGATTTGGAAAACTAATTGTGGGTTGTCAAATCATGGAAGTCAATCCAATGAAAATGGTGAAGTGAGAAGACAAGTTTTGCACTAAATGCTTAGTGGTTTTGGTGGATTTGTGGTAGTATAAATCTCAGGGATTTCAAGGATCCCTTAAAAGGGTTCCTTCCTTTATGTGTGAGGGGTCCTTGAGATTGTTATGGCAAATTTTGAATTTTG
>JARVZY010002872.1:0-36940 GCA_030686995.1 Artemisia argyi
GCTCAAACAGAGGGGGTTCACTATGCTTGCCTGTCTTTTGACAGGCCAAGTGACACCTCTTGGCTGCCTTTAATCCAAATAAGCAGAGCTTATTGTAAATAAGCTGGACAGTTGACTAAATTTGACTATTTGATTTTTGAGAAAAACTTATGAAACAGTAACTGATTTAAGTTTGTAACAATAGAAACAAGTTATTTGAAACTAAATTCAGATGTAAAAACTAAATTGAAATGTATTATTTTTTTTTTATTTTTTTTAATATAAGTAAAGCAGAAACTGAATTTAAATGTTAAAATAAGCTAAGTAAAACTAATTATGAACTAAAAGACAACAATAATAAGCAATAATAAGATCTTAAAGAAGACAATAAGCTGTTAACAAAACTAAATTATATTAATGAGAAATTCAGTACAATATTTTTAAAAAAGAAAATTACAATAACTTGAAAACAGAAATAACAATGCTTAAAAAACTACTCTGCACTAACTGTGATGAAAGGGTGTATTTATACTTGAGGAGCAGGGAGCTTGGGATCCTTCTAGTCTGCCAAGTCATCAATCCGAGGTGCAATTTGTGTTTGTTTGCGTCCCTCTCAGCCATTGATCATGCTTCTAGATACATCTAATCAAAAACGACCCTTGGATCATGTTCCCTTTGATTTGTAATCCTCCGTGTGTCCTGTGATTGGACCACGTGTCTCTGCTATACCTGACACCAGCTGTCAGTCTTCTAGAAGGCTAATCTATGAGGTGATAATTACCCACACGGGGTAATTTGATGGTACGGTGATTTTAGGGTTCTAGGGAATAGTAACAATTTCTTGGTAAAAATAGAATTTGGGGGCGGGAATGTGGATAGGGGTGTTTTATTATTAGATGAGTGCGTTGACCGGGTTTGGGTATGGTTTGACCAAGGTTAAAAGGGTGGACCGGGTAGAGTATTTTGGGCTTGGGAGGGTTTTGGACTAGAGTATGATTTTGGGTTGTTTTGTGGACTAGGCAACATTATGGATCCGGTTTGTAATATTAGTAGTATAAGGACAAGGACCAATGTTGTAATTCCAAAACTCCAAGGACCAAATCTGTCATTTTTCCATAGTGTGATCAAGGGCTATTTTTGTAGTACTCTGATTCTTGAAGGACCATAATTGACTTTTTCTCTTAAAAATTCTTCAAAGTATCACTTTTGTCCTTTTGTGAAACTTGGAGGACTGAAATCGTCAAAATCTTCAAACTTTGACCAAGGATCATTTATGCAACTTTATGAATTCCTGAGGTTTTCTTTTGATGATTTTGCTTCCCCGGCTCCGGCTTTTGACCTTTTTCCCATCTCGTGCTCGGTTTTGTCGGTTTTGCTTTGTTTTTATTCATTTTTCACATACCCGTACCTGCACATACACAAATACAAAAACACACATTCTCTTGGCATATTTGGTTAGTATTTGGTGTATTTGGTCTGATTTCGGTCTAAAAAGGATGTGTGAAAAAGCACACATCAGCAGTTTTACTTTATGTTATTACTCCGTAATACTCTATGCCATAAAGTATAAACCATTGCAGAATTGTAATTATACGGAAAAGCCCCTGTTTTATGTGTACGAGGATGGGTTTTAAAGTCAGTAGCTAAGTTAAAGGTGTGTTTTGTAGGTATTGTTTTTTTTAAAGATATGTTAAACTTCAGCTTTTATTTATTTTTATTTATTTTTTATTTTTTATTTTTTTTATAAAGTAGTGCGTACATCAAAAGCATATCAATGTTGTCACACCCCCAAAATCGGGTCCAGCGGAAGCATACGTGTAGCTGGGGTGTAACTCAATCGGTAACACAACACAAGTACAATAATGGTTTTCACTTTAATTATTTAGAATAAAATCGTTTAATCAAAAATGTTAAATTTACATTGTTAAAAGTAGTGCGGAAGTAGGCCCTTAAAAGTAGTTTAAAACGGTTCCCATATAAATAATCAGAGTCTTCTATGACCATGCCAGGCCCTGCCAAAACCTCCTGTAGCGTGCCATAGGTTAAAACCTGAAAATACATGCTAAAGTGTCAACACGAGGTTGGTGAGTTCATAGATTTTGTTTAACAAATAAAGTATATAGAAAATGATCACACAGCAAAGGCATCGTAAATCCACTCAGTTACAAGTCCCGCATTAAGAGACTTGTAACCTGTGTGTTCACAACCCACTGCTAAAATAGTTTATGTCTGGTAGTCAAGCACATGAGGTCAATAATAAGTCACAATATGGGCACATAGTACAACATAAGTCAAGGCCGCTCCGAACAAGGGAGACTTGAAGTCACTCCGCCAACTAGGCAAAGAATTATTAGTCACTCCACCGACTTGGCGAAGAATTATTAGTCACTCCACCATGGCGAGAATTATTAAGGATGCTCTGAACAGGAGAGACTTTATAGTGTTGCTCCGAACAAAGGAGACTTAGCACGCTCCACCAATAAGGTGAGACTTTAGGTCATAGCACGTACAGTACATTAAGTTCAAAAGTTCAAAACAAGTTCAATAGTTCAAAACAAGTTATAAGGTCAAATGAGTTCAAAGAGTCAAGTAGTAATTTATGTAAAAGCGAGCATGCATTCTCCCCCAAAAAGTTAACAAAACAATTTAAAAGAGTAGGGGCTATGACTCACCTTAGCAAAAGCAATATCCGATAGACAAAGTAGTAGTAAGAAATAAGGTCCGGGTACTCTAAGCGCAACCTAGATAATACATATGTCTTAGGTTCAAAACAAGATCAAGCATGCAAGTCATACACTATATTATCACTTGTACATGTTGTTGAAATTTTTATCGTCAAAAACGTAGGTAATCAAAGTGATTTCGTATTTAAGTCATCCACCATTTTAGAAAACGTAGCTTATAAATCTCACGACCCAATATTAGTCGTCTTGAAAATATATATTTTGAAAAACTCTAACGCACCTAAATAATATACACAATGACCTACCATTTATATTTACGTCATTTTAGCCAAATAATACTCTAAAATGTCCAAAAAAAACCATTTAATATTTCCATCAGCTTTCCTAATAGTAGAACAAAGCTGTCAAAATTATATGTTTCGTCGCAATTTCTTTGGACTATAACTTTTGCGTCGTAACTCCGTTTTTCAAGTTCTATATATTCCCGCGAAGGTAATCAAGTATACTTTAGGTTTTTCAAGGTCTCGGCTAGCCTAAATGTCATTTAACCTCAGTTTTCCTAGCTCAAAAATCGGGACAGAAACCATTTTTCAGAAAATATAGTTTTCATTGTCAATCTTGAAAATAGCATATCTTTTTCGTTATAAGGCCGTTTCAACCCGTTCAAGCGGCCACGTTCTCGTTATTAAATCTATTTTCTATATTTCTAGCCTAATAAGGCCACCAAGATACTGATTTTCCACAGGGAGTCGAAAAGGGACAGATTTATCATGGATGATGTCAAGTTATTTTTCTAGTGTTTTTATTTGCTATAACCTTTTGCCAACAACTCCAAATCTTGTCCTAGGTCATCCATCAACTAGAAAAATAGTGATCTAAACATAACCTAATAATATTTAAAGTCCTTGTTCAAGATCATCCAAGTATTCAAAACTAACATATATATATATATATATATATATATATATATATATATATATATATATATATATAAGTTTATTTCATTTTCTTGTAGAGATTTTTATTAACAACTTTTCTTGTGATCAAAACTTGTACAAAATATATTTTCTTGGCAAGAGATCAAAGTGGATGTAAGATGTTTCTACATGTACCAAGTGATAACTAAGTATACACACTTATCAAACATAAAAATCATGAACTCATGAAGTATTAGTAGTATGAGACTTACAAAGTAATATATGAGATGAGATTAGTAAAACTCTTGTATAACCCCAAGATTAGTACACCAAACCCTTGCTAGACAACCCTAAGTATTCTTGAAAAATAACCACAAACTCACTTTCCTTCCTTGCTCCTTAGTGTGGATCGATTTGTATATATATAGGTGGGAGGTGATAAATTTTTTTTTTAACTAAAATATGTAGCTAAGTTAGGTGTATATATATAGCTAGATGAGTAAAGAAGTGAGCAAAATATCTAGGACTTGGTCCTTGGCTTGCCGAAATTTTTGGGAAAAGAGGGAAGGGCAAGGTATGGCCTTGCCATACTTCCATTAATTACATGTTCATAAGTTTGAAATTTGGTGTAAGTTTGGTAGATTTTTGTGTGTAGATTTGGGTAATCACAAGAGGGGGGGGGGGGCACATTAAGATTTTTGGAGTAAAAATGTATAAATTATATATATTGAATGTATTAGGTAGTAAAAATATGTATTGGGTATTAGTTTAGTAGTTAACGAAAGTTATACGTAATTAAACGTAAGGTGTAAGGAATTTAACTTGGCCATTGGAAAATATTTGTGGGATTTTTGTAAAAATTTTGGAAGTATAAAAATACCTTAAAAATAATTGTTGAGAAAGTCGGGTATGCCGAGTACCGCATTCTTGAATAAAATTTAATATTCGTTGAATTTAAAACCGTAAGTGTTTAAAGAATACAATTTATTTTTATAGTTATAAATTGTGAACTGGGGAAGGAGCAAGGTACCGGAGCGTTGTGGACTAAAAATAGTCTAAGTCTTAATATAACTAGAATTTATTCAAAAATTCAAGTTAACTCAAGTAAAAGAGTACATGCAAATAGTTTTGAATTAAGTGTCAAGAATTTAAATTCAAGTTTAGAAAATAGTATTGACCTGGGAAATAGCGGGTTGTGACAGTCTCTACCCCTTAAGGGAACTTCGTCCCGAAGTTCAGTTAACGTAGGTCTCTGAAGTGTTATAAAGGTGAAGATTCATGAGATGAAATGACCAGTTGACGTGTTTTTCAGGCGGCGGTTCACGAGGTGATGAAAAGTATAAGCGTTCTGACAACGAGGGTATACAGACACATAGATGAAACATTCGGAAATTGAGTAGAGGATTCAATCCAGACAGAATTTTATTATAACCATTCTCAGTGTTGCAAAATTCATTTCTGAGTCGGATATAGGTAGTCAGCCTATGTCCCACTATCCCGGGTTGAATATAGGTGACTAGTCTATATTCCACCGAGGTTCCATGAATTTTGAAATACTCAGCTCAGTTATACTAATACTATGTCCTTCACAAATACCAAGACGTTCAGAAAGACTAAGGCAGGTGACCAAACTCGAGGTCGAATGATGAAACTATGCAAGGAAAGACATAACGCAGTGACATATATGATACGTGAACATGCTTATATGAAAGACAATTATAGTAATCAACTAAAATAAGTGAATATAATATACCAGATAATGAGACACAAATCTCATCACCTAAGTCAGCAACAAACCACAAGTGAGGCTTCAGCTTGGCAGGCAGGCACGTGACGGTCATAGGGTTAAGTTTTTCGTAAAAGTGGCTATAGTCTAGGTTTTAAAAACACTTAGTTCGCTATAGCCAAAGCTCTGATACCAATCTGTCACACCCCCAAAATCGGGTCCAGCGGAAGCATACGTGTAGCTGGGGTGTAACTCAATCGGTAACACAACACAACACAAGTACAAAAATGGTTTTCACTTTAATTATTTAGAATAAAATCGTTTAATCAAAAATGTTAAATTTACATTGTTAAAAGTAGTGCGGAAGTAGGCCCTTAAAAGTAGTTTAAAACGGTCCCCATATAAATAATCAGAGTCTTCTATGACCATGCCAGGCCCTGCCAAAACCTCCTGTAGCGTGCCATAGGTTAAAACCTGAAAATACATGCTAAAGTGTCAACACGAGGTTGGTGAGTTCATAGATTTTGTTTAACAAATAAAGTATATAGAAAATGATCACACAACAAAGGCATCGTAAATCCACTCAGTTACAAGTCCCGCCATAAGAGACTTGTAACCTGTGTGTTCACAACCCACTGCTAAAATAGTTTATGTCTGGTAGTCAAGCACATGAGGTCAATAATAAGTCACAATATGGGCACATAGTACAACATAAGTCAAGGCCGCTCCGAACAAGGGAGACTTGAAGTCACTCCGCCACCTAGGCAAAGAATTATTAGTCACTCCGCCGACTTGGCGAAGAATTATTAGTCACTCCACCATGGCGAGAATTATTAAGGATGCTCTGAACAGGAGAGACTTTATAGTGTTGCTCCGAACAAAGGAGACTTAGCACGCTCCACCAATAAGGTGAGACTTTAGGTCATAGCACGTACAGTACATTAAGTTCAAAAGTTCAAAACAAGTTCAATAGTTCAAAACAAGTTATAAGGTCAAATGAGTTCAAAGAGTCAAGTAGTAATTTATGTAAAAGCGAGCATGCATTCTCCCCCAAAAAGTTAACAAAACAATTTAAAAGAGTAGGGGCTATGACTCACCTTAGCAAAAGCAATATCCGATAGACAAAGTAGTAGTAAGAAATAAGGTCCGGGTACTCTAAGCGCAACCTAGATAATACATATGTCTTAGGTTCAAAACAAGATCAAGCATGCAAGTCATACACTATATTATCACTTGTACATGTTGTTGAAATTTTTTTCGACAAAAACGTAGGTAATCAAAGTGATTTCGTATTTAAGTCATCCACCATTTTAGAAAACGTAGCTTATAAATCTCACGACCCAATATTAGTCGTCTTGAAAATATATATTTTGAAAAACTCTAACGCACCTAAATAATATACACAATGTCCTACCATTTATATTTACGTCATTTTAGCCAAATAATACTCTAAAATGTCCAAAAAAAAACCATTTAATATTTCCATCAGCTTTCCTAATAGTAGAACAAAGCTGTCAAAATTATATGTTTCGTCGCAATTTCTTTGGACTATAACTTTTGCGTCGTAACTCCGTTTTTCAAGTTCTATATATTCCCGCGAAGGTAATCAAGTATACTTTAGGTTTTTCAAGGTCTCGGCTAGCCTAAATGTCATTTAACCTCAGTTTTCCTAGCTCAAAAATCGGGACAGAAACCATTTTTCAGAAAATATAGTTTTCGTCGTCAATCTTGAAAATAGCATATCTTTTTCGTTATAAGGCCGTTTCAACCCGTTCAAGCGGCCACGTTCTCGTTATTAAATCTATTTTCTATATTTCTAGCCTAATAAGGCCACCAAGATACTGATTTTCCACAGGGAGTCGAAAAGGGACAGATTTATCATGGATGATGTCAAGTTATTTTTCTAGTGTTTTTATTTGCTATAACCTTTTGCCAACAACTCCAAATCTTGTCCTAGGTCATCCATCAACTAGAAAAATAGTGATCTAAACATAACCTAATAATATTTAAAGTCCTTGTTCAAGATCATCCAAGTATTCAAAACTAACATATATATATATATATATATATATATATATATATATATATATATATATATATATATATATATATATATATATATATATATAAGTTTATTTCATTTTCTTGTAGAGATTTTTATTAACAACTTTTCTTGTGATCAAAACTTGTACAAAATATATTTTCTTGGCAAGAGATCAAAGTGGATGTAAGATGTTTCAACATGTACCAAGTGATAACTAAGTATACACACTTATCAAACATAAAAATCATGAACTCATGAAGTATTAGTAGTATGAGACTTACAAAGTAATATATGAGATGAGATTAGTAAAACTCTTGTATAACCCCAAGATTAGTACACCAAACCCTTGCTAGACAACCCTAAGTATTCTTGAAAAATAACCACAAACTCACTTTCCTTCCTTGCTCCTTAGTGTGGATCGATTTGTATATATATAGGTGGGAGGTGATAAAAATTTTTTTTAACTAAAATATGTAGCTAAGTTAGGTGTATATATATAGCTAGATGAGTAAAGAAGTGAGCAAAATATCTAGGACTTGGTCCTTGGCTTGCCGAAATTTTTGGGAAAAGAGGGAAGGGCAAGGTATGGCCTTGCCATACTTCCATTAATTACATGTTCATAAGTTTGAAATTTGGTGTAAGTTTGGTAGATTTTTGTGTGTAGATTTGGGTAATCACAAGAGGGGGGGGGGGGGGGGGGGGGCGGCACATTAAGATTTTTGGAGTAAAAATGTATAAATTATATATATTGAATGTATTAGGTAGTAAAAATATGTATTGGGTATTAGTTTAGTAGTTAACGAAAGTTATACGTAATTAAACGTAAGGTGTAAGGAATTTAACTTGGCCATTGGAAAATATTTGTGGGATTTTTGTAAAAATTTTGGAAGTATAAAAATACCTTAAAAATAATTGTTGAGAAAGTCGGGTATGCCGAGTACCGCATTCTTGAATAAAATTTAATATTCGTTGAATTTAAAACCGTAAGTGTTTAAAGAATACAATTTATTTTTATAGTTATAAATTGTGAACTGGGGAAGGAGCAAGGTACCGGAGCGTTGTGGACTAAAAATAGTCTAAGTCTTAATATAACTAGAATTTATTCAAAAATTCAAGTTAACTCAAGTAAAAGAGTACATGCAAATAGTTTTGAATTAAGTGTCAAGAATTTAAATTCAATTTTAGAAAATAGTATTGACCTTGGAAATAGCGGGTTGTGACAAATGTTGGGCTCGTTTTGTTAGTAATCCGGAGCTCTTCACATCGGTATATTTTTTATTAAAGATTTCGCTACGTATTTGTTAGATATTTGACGAATAATGTTTGATATATAAAAAAGTAGTAAATAGCAAGAAGTACATAGTAATTTATATAATTCAAACTTTCATAGACTTGTACGTCTTTGGCCACTGTTGTTATTTTTAAAGTTATTAGATAGTTTGTGTGTGTGTCTTGAAAGTTTTCTTTTTATTTTAAAAAATATTTATTAAACTTCGACATTTTTTATAAAATCGTACATATGTCAAAAGTGGTATTAGACTCGTTTTGTTGTAATCCAGAGCACTTTGCATCGGTACTTTCTTTATAAAAGAATTCGCTATGTATCTATTACATATTTGACCAATAAATTTTGTTATATAAAAATATCGTAAATAGCAAAAGGTCCAGGGTAGGTTTTGTAAATCGCCTAATAATTTGGGGGTAGTGTGGAAACGAGCCGAGCCTGAGCCTGCCAGAGCTCAAAGCTCAAGCTCGTTTCAAGCCTTACATTTTGAGCTCGAGCTCGGCTTGTGAAAATTTCCAAAAGCTCGAGCCTATATGATGTGTGAAAGTAAATAAAACTCAAATGAAACTCAGCTCTTTAATTATACTAGGCTCGAGCTCGTTTATTTCTTTTAAGCTCGCTTATACATAGTTATATATATAGACAATATATATATATATATATATATACACGTTTATATTTCTAGGGCTCGTTTAGGCTCGTGAGCCTAATCGATCTTTATATATAAAGGTCCGGCTCGAGCTCGTTTAAGCTCGGCTCGTTCAAGCTTTTTACCGATCTGATCCCGAGCTTTTCACGAGTAGCTTGGCTCATTTTCACCCCTATTTAGAGTATTTTTTGCACTTTGGCAAAATGACGTCGTTTTATTCTTTCTTTTTGCTACTAACTTGTCGTTTCATTTTTTTTAAACTGTAAGACGATGTCGTTTTAAATGGTAAATGATATTTATTATAATATGCAATTGAATTTTATTAGATCATTATAATGTGCCTCGGTGTCCACATTCCATGCCAAGCCAAGATTGAACCAGGGTGATCCAACCATTCTTTACCTTTGGGAGAAAATGATTAACAAAATACATTCACATTGTGGCGGCGCAAGTCTACTGAATTTTCAATCATGGTGGTTGTGTCCTTTTTTCCGAAAGTTTGTCTATCCCCACTTGATAGCTAAAAGTGAGACCGAAATCGAAAGTCATACAAATGGTGTGTGTAGTGTTTTTCTTGAAGCGTGTTTGGAAGTTTTCAGTTTGCGCTTGGCTCGGCTTGCAAACAATACGTTCTGTTTTCTTATTGAGACAAATGATAAGCTGGTTGTATAACATGAAATTAAGACTTGATGGAAAACACTCTATAAAATAGTGGGAACCATAAAGCCTTTTTTTATTTAGAACGAATTAAAATCACGATAATCCACATCTTGGTGTGGCATTTTACTTAGTTTACAGCCATGGTGGGTTAATCTACTCTTTTTGGTTCTCTACAAACCTAAGCACAGCTTCAAAAGTGCTTGATTGAGTTCGTGAAACATACGACAGTAAGTTCACCAGTAAAGAGTTTGTTTTTCGGTTACATAATTTTAAATTTACATTAAATTATAGGTTATTTGTTTAAGTATAAAAATGATGTAACCATGAAGAGATGATAGATTTGTTGAGGCAACATGATCAAGATCTATTCTTGTTTTAATGATAACAAATAAACCATCGAACCACATAAAATAACAAACGTTAGCTCAAAATCGCCGGAGCCCATGTTTGCTCCTGGCGCGCTTCCCGCGCGTCAACGCACGGGTGACACGCCATGACACTGTATGGTTCTGGGCGAATTTTGAAAGTCGGCTTTCCCCTTACCCGACAAATGTAGATCTTTCAATACAGGTATGTATATGTTATGTGCTTAATTGAGAACACTCGAAACGAATTTTGAGACTTGAGAGATCCTACTTTTAAAGCACCCATTTACGGGAAAACGCCAACTCATGTTTTCTAACTATCGCCTCTAGCCAAGGCTTTACTAAACTTAGGGAGCTTGTATATTTCACGTGACATCGTGTTGAAGCATCCATATGCTCATATCCCGTGCTTATGTCGTCTCTAATTACGTAACAGGTTTACTCCCTTATTGGTCAAACTAAGTCCAAGGTCTCTTTGCGTAAACGCATCCTTACCCGCATAGGTTATGCTTTACATCAAGGTAAAGCACTTGACTTGTTTGTACCAAGGTATTAGTTGAGAACGTCAAGTCGTGGAAAGTCACGAGATATGAAACTATGGATTCTCGACATTGTGTTACTTGAACTTATAAGTAACTTATGATTTTCTCAACTTATAATCTTAATTGTCTAAACCTTTTTCTTCTTATTGACAATTAGATTATATCTTAATCCTCTCTTAATCTCATTTCTACATAAGACAAATCCAATCATATCCAATCATATCTAAATCATATATTCTCTTACACAAATCTCTTACACTCTTACATATTCCCTGACACACTACATCTCAACCATCCATTCCCTTACAACACATCCTAACCCTTCATATTCAACACATGTGAATTGTTTGAATTCCAAAAGAAGCTCCCTTTGATCTCAACCATTGAATTCAAACTTAAACACATCTCAACCATCCATCTCTTATATGCCAACTCACACACAACTCATGTCATCTTCACCATCCATTTCAAACCAAAACTATCTCAACCCTTCATTTCTCCTTTCCCCCCAAGCAAAGCATATTCGTTTGGAATATCCCTTCTCAATCCAAACCTTTGATTCTAGCCATTGATTTCATATCATCACATCTCAACCATCCACATTCAACACATGCCAAATTATTTGAAAACCAAAGGAGGCTCCCTTTGATCCTAGCCATCCAATTCAAATGAAACCATCTCAACCCTTCATCTCATTCTCCCCCCCAAGTATTGGAATATACCTTGGCATATTCTTTCTCTTTTTTCTATGCCATGTGAGGAGATACACTTCTACCCCTTCCAAATTACCCTATCTACACTCTATACCCTTGGTAATTTGTTTTCTCTTTAAACACTTCACAAATGATTTCCAAATTGGCTATTTGAGTTGGTAAACCTAAGATTGATTAATGTTAAGGTTTAGTGTGAAGTACAATTGGGGGTTTAGCAAGGATAGGTATTTATAAGATCCAAACACCCAACACTTGGGAAAAGTTTGCAGAAGCCTGGCGCACTGCCCGCGCGCTGACGCGTGGGTGACGCGCCGACCTCGGTAAATTTTCCTAAGTTTGGGTTCTTGGCCTATAAATACCACCCTTGCCTCCTGTATTCCTCACCCCTTGCCATTATTCTTTCTCTCCAGATTCTTTCTCTCAATCTCTCTCAAATCTTTCTATCTCTAATCTTGTGTTCTTGATTTTTACATTAACATCTTTGAAAGAACACATCTCTTTGCAAGGGAAGTGTGACAACTGGCAAAATAGGGAGCCGTTTCATAAAACCCGCATTACATTTATATAATAAATATGAAATTTTTGGAAATTTATTGTGACGAGATATTTTACAAACGTTGGTACTTGATTTTGATCGTACGATGTTTATGGGAATTAGTTATTTAATTATGGTTTGTTTCGTTTCGTTCGTGATGATTTATTGTGAGATCGTTATTTTTGGCACTACTTTGACTCCGGCACTAGGTTGACCTAACAATTAAATTTCATTTTATTATTGGATCGGATTTTATTATTTTTTTTTGAAACGGGTTCGGTTGGAAAAAAAAAATGAATTGGTTATTAAAGGTTTCGGGTTCGGCCCGTGTGGTTACTCGGGGCTACTTAGCCCACTACACACTCTCCATATTATTACTAATAATAATAAAAACAATTTTTTTTTTTAAAATCGTCCTTGTGGTCCGGTTATAACAAACACCCCACACCACACACACACAAAAACATACAAACACCATCTCTCTCTCTCCTTCATCCCCACATCTTATCACCCAAAACCCTAACACCATCGCCACCTTGTGCGGCCACCACAGCCGCCACCGCCTCTCCCCCATCTAATCTAACACCACCATCTTAACCCTTTTGTCCCGATCTATCTTTTGGTGTATTGCACGCGCTCTAAAACCTTCACTAACACCACGTACGAATTACCACATCTAATTTAACACCACCATTCTTGTTTCATCTTGTTGGGTTTCTAAAGGAATCGAGTTTGGAGCCAATTTTTGAGGTGAGTGACCACGAGTCCGACTCGTGTGTCTCGATTTGATACCCAATCCGTGGGTATATGGTTTTTCTTGGATGGGTTTTGTGAGATTAAAGTGGGAAAAATGATTTTTGGTTGAGAAAAACGCGTTTGGTATCCGGGTGGATTGTTTTGGGGTTCGAATTTGAGGAAGGACTTCTTGTTGATGGATTCCTTGGTTGGATTGGTGCTCGGATTTGAGCGTAGCCGAGACCCTCGAGGTCTCGGAGTTTGTTTTTGGTGGCTGTTGTGTCGAGCCGAGGGCTAGGGGATCCTCCCCACTTCATCTTGTTGTTGTTGTTTGATTGTTGTCGAGACCCTAAGGGTCCGTTTGGTTTGGAATGGCTCGATGTGAGCAAGACCGTGACCCCCCTTGGGTCCGGTCAAATGAGTTGTTGTTTTCTTTTTTATTTGGACCTTGTGGTCGTGTGGTATTTGGCCGAACACCCCCTAGGGGCTGTTTTGGTTCGAGCAAGCTCAAAGAGCTAGCTGAGACTCTTTAGTCTCGGGTGTGGCTCCGTTTTATGTCTTGAACTTATGATTGACCCGGGTTGACTTGGTAACTCAACCCGCCTATATTGGTTTCGGACAATATTGTTACTTGTGATTATTTATTCGGGTAATGTTCACCTTTTGGACATTTGGTTTATGATCTTGGATATGTTGCGGTATCTATTGTATTTGAGTATATTGGAGATGTGTTGACGAAAGTGATTTGGGGACCGTTGTGATACGGTTATTAGATGACGGAGATAGGTTAGTCGGGTGCCGTAGTCGGACCCTCATGTTGTAGCACGTGGATTTGAGATTGGTTGGACGGAGTTATTATATTTATTATTGTGACTTGATTATATTGTTTAGACTTGGACTATGAGCCGAGGGTCATGACTCGGACATTTGGACCAAATTCTATGACTCGATAAATCTTTAAAGGTTGATATTAAAAATAAAACTCGTAATAATATTATTAAGAATATAATCGTTTATATACGTATATAGACGTGTTAAACGTATATATATATATATATATATATATATATAAATGCGTATATTAATAATAAAACGATCACGAGTAAACGTATAATAATAAAGCGATAGTTATTACACTATGAAAATGGTGCAATAAATGTCGAAATATTATTATAACTAATAACCACATATTTATAATGACGAACTTTACGTCGAATAACTAACAACTAAAAACGTGATTTTAATTATAAACTAGAAACTTATCGAGTTATATGAATTTTTGGGTCTTTAAAGTCCAAGTGGGCCTTATATTGTGACATCGTGTTGTCACGGATATATGACGGTTAATATAAACATTTTATATATCGAATGGCTTATTCTAGATCGAGTTATTTGACGATATAAAATGGATATATTAATGGGCATTGTATCCCACGACGCCCATAGGATGTGGTATATATTTTAGGGCAATGAATTACTATATGTGTCGTGGAATTTTGGCCGATTCGACAATATATATAGGGAATTCATTGGGCTACGACATATACCAAATAGAAATTTATGTGCAATGTGTTTTAGATTGGGTATAATTGTGGAACGATATATTACGTAAATAAATATGGGAGGTTACCAAATCGACGGATTTGATAAGCTACGATAATTATTTAAATAATATATTGGGCTAACGTTAGACCTGTAGTTGTCTTATTATCACTCTTTGTTGAGGCTTTTTGGTTTGTGCTGTGTCGACCCTACACCCGTATGGATACCAAACGTCGAATTTCAAATGAATATGAAGTAAACTCGAGAAATGGATAATTTTGGAAAGTAAAATGAATTACGTTCGGGAATGGGAATATTTAATTTTGAGGAAATAATTTCTGAACGGGTTTAATATTGTTAGGAAGTGCCGAGTCAGTAGTCGCCGTTACGTGAGTTGCTTGAGATTTACTTACGTCTTTCTTCTATCATTTCTTTTGAGGATTTCTGGACTTGAGGTGAGTCATAGCCCCACTTTTACTCTTGAACTTTGTTTTCAATACTTGGGGTGAGAAACGTGCAAATGTTTTATGTGGACTATTATCGCTTTTTGATTTCAAAACTTGCTATGCTTATAGAACTAGGTAGAGCGAGGCCTAGACTAGATCTAGGTAAGCTATTGATTTGGTTGTTGAGCGAGGCCTAGTCCCCGAACTAGGTAAGCTATTCGATTTGGTTATAGAGCGAGGCCTAGACTAGATCTAGGTAAGCTATTGGGTTGATTATAGAGCGAGGCCTAGACTTGAGCTAGGTAAGCTATTGATTGGTTTGATTTGAGCTATAGCGTGCACCTATAGGGATGATTTGATTTGATTGGATTATTTTGGTTGGATGATTGAGCCCTAGTCTAGCTAGCAAGCGTTTTGCGTATATGTCCACTATATTGAATTAAGAATCTAAACCTATGATCTCACCAGCGAAAGCTGACTTTTAGCACGTTTTCTCAGGTAATTAAGTGATGCTCTGCGGATGCTTGGGATTGGAGGCTTGGCATTTGGCACCGGTTATGGATCTATATTTCTAAAACTCTGATAACTATTGTGGACCTACATTTATTTTTCTTTGGGCCTGACTTTGGATGTTTTTGGGATAATGTAAACTTTAAAACCCCGCGTGGTTGTATTTTATCTTGTTTACTTTATCTCGTTCTTTTATGTCTTGTGTTTGGATACCAATCCCCGTAACACCCCGAAAGCTTGTTGAGTCTTCCGCTGTACCAAATTTTGGGGGTGTTACAGATTGGTATCAGAGCCAAGGTTATAGAGAACTAGGTAAATAGACACCTAAACTATAACCGATTTTTATAGAAAACGATCCCCGACCATTGCCCGCCAGCCCGCCAAGTCGAAGCATCATTGTTTGTTATTGAGGTATTATGAGATATTTGAGATGATTAGAGATTTGAGATTTCTTGAGATGATTTGAGGTTTATTGATTTGGTGATATGATGCGTTTTTGAGGAATTATATGTGTTTTGAGGAATTATATGGCTTAATTGTTTTGAAAATGGTTTTAGTAATGCGGTATTTAAATCTTTCTTGATTTTATACGATTTGGAATTATATGATGATTTTGGATATGGTATTTTGAGTTCACGGTTTAGTTGTTTTGAAATGCTTACACCTACCCTACGCCGTTGTCACAGACTATGGCCTCCCATACACCTGATGTCGTTGAGGATATTCTTACTACACCGGTATTGCCAGCACGGTTCACCATGGCCCCTGATGATCCTTACCAGGTTGCCATGCATTCAGCTACTATGACACTGACAGGTTCTACTTCAGCACCATCTGCTGCATCTACGCAGGGACCCTCATCTTCTCTAGGGCTCCCTGGTACATCGAGGCAGCTTACTCTTCATCAGGCTTTGGCTCATGTGGCTCCACGTTTTGCCCATCGAGCTACGGCACGCATGTCGGTACGCCCTACTTCACCACCTTTACAGATTGATGCTCACTCTCTTCTGTCTGAGGCGCCGCCCACATCATTGCGTCGTCGTCCTAGATCACCTACCCTTTCACCACATGGTTCACCTAGTAGGAGACGACGGTTGATGATGTACTCTTCCGATGAGGGTGAGGATGAGGCTGATGACCCTGAGCGGGAGGATGACCCTCAGGAGGTTGAGCAGGGTGATGATGATGACCCTGAGGAGGAGGATGACCCTCAGGAGGATGAGGTGCCTGATGATGATGATGTGTTAGTACCACCAGCTCAGGCTGAGGAGCCTGATTCACCTGTGCACCCGATTGAGCCTGATTCACCTGATCATCCGTTTTTGTTTGAGTTGCCACCTGGTAGTCCCGTTGAGTCGGATGCATCTTCTGAGGTTTCTGCTGAGCATGCAGAGTTGGGTGAGATTGGCAGGTTGTGGGCTCGGATTACTGAGCTTAGTGAGAGAGTTGCACGCGTATCCGATCGACTTGAGAGGGTTATTGGAGAGTTCTTAGCGGATTTGAGAGTTGATTTGACTGTCGTTGTGGGCAGGACTACTGAGTTGAGGAGAGTTTTGATGGAGGTTCATGAGAATATCGATAGCATTCAGCGAGGGTTTATTACTGCTCGTGAGGCTGACCGCAAGCTTTGGCAAAGGAATGCGGAGTTAGAGAAGGAGGTGGCTGACCTCAAGAGAGACCGAGACACCCATAGCGTGGAGTTAGGATCGTTATGGAGGGATCTTGATGGCTTGAGGCAGGAGTTGAGTAGACTTCGCCAGCAGCGTGGCTAGTTGATTGGTTTATGTTGTTTTGTTGCTTTCTAAACCGAGGAGTGTTCGGTTAGAAAAGCTAGTTATCCTATTTTTGATGTATTTTCCGTTAATTACTCGTCTTGTTGGAACGATTATTATCTTTGTGTTGTTGGTAGTTGGGATGATGTTGGATCTTTCTTGTATGATCGATGGTTATTATGATATGGTATTATGTGGTTTATGGATATTATGGAAATTGGGTTCCTATTCACCTTATTGATGTTTTATGGTGTATTGTTGATTTTATTTCCATGACTTGGCTTCGTTGATTCAATTCTCGTTGAGCATATGATAAGTCCTATTGGAGACTCACGAACTTGTATGATGTTTCAGATCAATGGCACCCCGAAGAAACCCTGTTAGAGCTACTAGAACTGGACCTGCGACGACTACCCCTAGTCGTCGAGGACGCCGTCCAGCTCGAAATGTTGAGACCCCTACTCCTGATAACCTGGACACTACTAACCGCAACAACAGAAATCAAAATGTGGATGTTCAGGGAGACAATGATCATGTTCCACTTAATGCACCTACTGTGGATCAAGCAATGATCAATCAACTTGTGGAGCAACGAGTTGCTGAGCTACTAGCTGAGTCAAATCATTCCAACAATTCTGCTGGAACTTTTCCACCTGTTCGTGCTAATGGATGTCACTACAAGGAGTTTAAGATTTGTGGACCGATTGAGTTTGGTGGAACTGAAGGAGTGGTTTACTTGGTTAGGTGGATTGAGAAGACTGAGTCTGTGTTCAATGTCAGTGGTTGTGCGGAGAATGCTAAGGTAAAGTTTGCTTCTTTTACCTTCAAAGATGAAGCCTTAACTTGGTGGAACAATTACCGTAACTCGGTTGGGAGTGATGCGGCTTATGCTATGACTTGGGAGCAATTTAAGTCTTTGCTGATTCAGACCTACTGCCCAAGGAATGAGATTAAGAAATTGGAGATTGAGTTCTGGAACCACAAGGTGAAAGGTACCGATATGGCAACTTACAATCGCCGCTATCGAGAGTTGGCCTTACTCTGTCCCGATATGGTTAGGACTGAGACCCAAAAGATCGAGAGGTATACCGATGGATTGCCGGTAGCTACAAGGAACGATGTGATTTCTGCTAAGCCTGCAAACATTCATGAGGCTATTACTATCGCTCAACAATTGATGGATTCTTTGGCATTGGAAGAAACTGAGAAAAATAAGAATGGAAAGAGAGAGAGGGACGATCACTCTAAGGGTAATGATCGTCGAAACAAGCGACAACTAACTACTAGAGCTTATGCCATGGGAGATGGAGACAAGAAGAACTACAATGGAGATGCACCCAAATGTAACCGATGTTACAAGCATCATTCTGGTCGATGTACTATAATGTGCAAGAATTGCTCTAAGATGGGACATATAGCTAAGGATTGTAGAGCTCGACCTCTTGCGATGGTTCAAGCTACTCCTGAAACTATGAACAAGGAAAATGTTACTTGCTACGGATGTGGAAAGAAAGGACACTATCGGAATGAGTGTAGGGAATCGTGGAACCGAGGAAATCAAGGATCGGGTGGTAATGGGTACAACAATGGAAACCGTGGAGCTGGAGGAAATCGTGGACGACAAGATAATGGGGACCAACGTGTGGAAGCTGGAGTTGCTCATGGGAGAGTGTATGCACTCGGGAACGAGAGAGGAGAAGATCCAAACGTTGTTACTGGTACGTTCCTTCTCAATAATCGTTATGCTTCCATACTATTTGATACTGGTGCCGATAAGAGTTTTGTGTCCACTAAGTTTGCACCCTTACTTGAGAAACCCCCGATGGCCTTAGGAATTGGGTATAATGTAGAATTAGCCAATGGAAACATAGAAAGGATTAAGACCATCATTCGTGGATGCACGTTAAACTTTCTGAACCGTCCTTTCAACATAGATCTTCTACCCGTCACATTAGGAAGTTTTGATGTCATTATTGGTATGGATTGGTTGTCGAAGTGTCGTGCCCATATAATCTGCGATGAGAAGATCGTGCGTGTGCCTTACGGCAAGGAGATTCTGAACATACCAGGAGATAGAAAGGATTTGAGAGGCCCATCTAGATTAGCAGTTATATCTTGCACTAAGTTGCCGAAGCTAATAGAGAAAGGAAGCTACCTTTTCTTAGCCCAAATTTCTGAGAAAGGAGAGAAGGAAAAGAAGGAAAGGTGCATTGGGGATGTACCTATAGTTCGTGATTTTCCGGATGTGTTTCCCGATGATTTGCCGGGAATTCCGCCCACTAGGCAAGTGGAATTTCAGATTGAGTTAATACCTGGTGCTGCACCTGTAGCACGAGTGCCTTATCGTCTTGCACCGACTGAACTAGAAGAGTTGTCGAAGCAATTAGCGGAGTTAGCCGAGAAGGGGTTTATAAGACCAAGTTCTTCACCTTGGGGAGCCCCAGTCTTATTTGTGAAGAAGAAGGATGGATCGTTTCGTATGTGTATTGATTATCGAGAGCTGAACAAGTTAACGGTGAAGAATAGATACCCGTTACCGAGGATTGACGATTTGTTCGATCAACTGCAGGGATCGAGTGTGTATTCGAAGATCGATTTGAGATCGGGATATCATCAGCTTCGAGTGCGCGAGGAAGATATTCCGAAAACGGCTTTCAGAACCCGTTACGGGCATTACGAGTTTCAGGTGATGCCGTTTGGGTTGACTAACGCACCGGCGGTATTCATGGACCTCATGAATCGGGTGTGTAAGCCGTACTTAGATAAGTTCGTGATTGTGTTTATCGATGACATTCTGATTTATTCAAAGAGTAAGAAAGAATATGAGGAGCATCTAAGACTTATCTTAGAATTGCTCAGGAAGGAAAAACTGTATGCCAAGTTTTCGAAATGCGAATTTTGGATTCCAACAGTACAATTTCTAGGTCACGTAATTGATAGACAAGGAGTTCATGTGGATCCTGCTAAGATTGAAGCGATCAAAGATTGGACTGCACCTACGACACCAACAGAAGTTCGTCAATTTTTGGGATTAGCCGGTTACTATCGAAGATTCATTGAGGGATTTTCGAAGATAGCAAAACCATTGACCAAATTGACTCAAAAGAGTGTTAAGTATGAATGGGGAGATAAGGAAGAGGAAGCCTTTCAGTTACTTAAGGAGATGTTGTGTAGTGCTCCTATTTTGGCGTTACCCGAAGGTAACGAGGATTTCGTCGTCTATTGTGACGCTTCTCATAAAGGTTTAGGAGCTGTGTTAATGCAATGAGAGAAAGTGATAGCTTATGCTTCCCGACAGCTCAAAAAGCATGAGAAAAACTACACTACCCATGATTTGGAGCTAGGTGCTGTAGTTTTTGCTTTAAGGATATGGAGACATTACTTGTATGGAACCAAGTGTGTAGTGTTTACTGATCACAAAAGTCTGCAACACATTCTGAACCAAAAAGAGCTTAACATGAGGCAGCGACGTTGGATTGAGTTGCTAAGCGATTACGATTGTGAAATTCGCTACCATCCGGGTAAAGCAAACGTTGTTGCTGATGCTCT
The DNA here is from genome assembly GCA_030686995.1 of Artemisia argyi. Lineage (NCBI taxonomy): Eukaryota > Viridiplantae > Streptophyta > Magnoliopsida > Asterales > Asteraceae > Artemisia > Artemisia argyi. Next base: position 20,654 of record JARVZY010002872.1, read on the forward strand.
TAGTCGAAAAGAGAGAATTCCACCATTACGAGTTAGGTCATTGGGAATGACTATCGTAACGCCATTACCGTCTCAAATATTAGAAGCTCAAACGGAAGCATTGAAAGCAGAGAATAAACCTGCTGAGAATATATTTGGGATGGCAGAAAATGAGAAAGGAATTGTTAAGCGTTCAGATGGAGTGTTATGTTTTGGAGATCGGCTTTGGGTACCATTGTATGGAGGGATTCGAGATCTGATTATGCATGAATCGCATAAGTCGAGGTACTCCATTCATCCTGGGTCGGACAAGATGTACCAGGATTTGAAGAAATTATATTGGTGGCCAAATATGAAGGCAGATATAGCACTATATGTTAGTAAGTGCTTGACTTGCTCTAAGGTTAAAGCCGAGCATCAAAGGCCGTCAGGATTGTTGACGCAGCCAGAACTCCCAGTTTGGAAGTGGGAGCGGATTACGATGGACTTTATTACCAAATTACCAAAGACAGCTAGTGGTTGCGACGCTATATGGGTAATTGTGGATCGTTTGACTAAGTCTGCTCATTTCCTGGCAATTAGCGAAGATGATAGTGTGGAAAAACTTGCGAGGTTGTATGTGAAGGAGATTGTTTCTCGTCATGGAGTCCCGATATCTATTATTTCGGATCGTGATAGTCGTTTTACGTCGGCCTTGTGGCGATCACTTCAAACGGCTTTGGGAACGAGACTTGATATGAGTACTGCATATCATCCCCAAACCGATGGCCAAAGTGAGAGAACTATCCAAACTCTAGAGGATATGCTTCGTGCATGCATCATAGACTTTGGTAAGGGCTGGGAGAAGTATCTGCCCCTTGCGGAGTTCTCCTACAATAATAGCTACCACACAAGTCTTAAGGCTGCACCATTCGAAGCTCTGTATGGTCGTAAATGCCGTTCACCTATTGGTTGGATAGAAGTTGGAGATAGCCAACTCACAGGCCCTGAGCTTATCTTGGAAACTACGGAGAAGGTAACGCAGATTCGAGATCGATTGCAAGCAGCTAGAGATAGGCAGAAGAGCTATGCTGATCAAAGGCGTAAACCCCTAGAATTCCAGGTTGGAGATAGAGTTATGTTGAAGGTCTCGCCTTGGAAGGGTGTGATACGTTTTGGGAAACGAGGGAAATTGAATCCCCGCTACATTGGACCATTTCGTATTCTGGAAAGAATTGGGGCCGTAGCGTATCGTTTGGAATTACCTATCGAACTGAGTAAAGTTCATGATGTGTTTCATATTAGTAATCTGAAGAAATGCCTTTCAGAGGAAACACCAGTGATACCTATCAAGGATATTCGTGTGGACGAAAGTTTGAATTTCGTGGAAGAGCCGATTGAGATAATGGATAGAGAGATCAAACGACTCAAGAGGAGTCGTATTCTGCTCATCAAAGTTCGTTGGAATTCGCGGCACGGACCGGAATTTACGTGGGAACGTGAGGATGAGTTTCGGAAAAGATATCCGAAGTTATTCACTTCGTAGATGGGTTATTTCGAGAGAAACCCGGGACGGGTTCCTTCTGAGGCTGGGAGGATGTGACAACTGGCAAAATAGGGAGCCGTTTCATAAAACCCGCATTACATTTATATAATAAATATGAAATTTTTGGAAATTTATTGTGACGAGATATTTTACAAACGTTGGTACTTGATTTTGATCGTACGATGTTTATGGGAATTAGTTATTTAATTATGGTTTGTTTCGTTTCGTTCGTGATGATTTATTGTGAGATCGTTATTTTTGGCACTACTTTGACTCCGGCACTAGGTTGACCTAACAATTAAATTTCATTTTATTATTGGATCGGATTTTATTATTTTTTTTTGAAACGGGTTCGGTTGGAAAAAAAAATGAATTGGTTATTAAAGGTTTCGGGTTTGGCCCGTGTGGTTACTCGGGGCTACTTAGCCCACTACACACTCTCCATAGTATTACTAATAATAATAAAAACAAAATTTTTTTTTTAAAATCGTCCTTGTGGTCCGGTTATAACAAACACCCCACACCACACACACACAAAAACATACAAACACCATCTCTCTCTCTCCTTCATCCCCACATCTTATCACCCAAAACCCTAACACCATCGCCACCTTGTGCGGCCACCACAGCCGCCACCGCCTCTCCCCCATCTAATCTAACACCACCATCTTAACCCTTGTGTCCCGATCTATCTTTTGGTGTATTGCACGCGCTCTAAAACCTTCACTAACACCACGTACGAATTACCACATCTAATTTAACACCACCATTCTTGTTTCATCTTGTTGGGTTTCTAAAGGAATCGAGTTTGGAGCCAATTTTTGAGGTGAGTGACCACGAGTCCGACTCGTGTGTCTCGATTTGATACCCAATCCGTGGGTATATGGTTTTTCTTGGATGGGTTTTGTGAGATTAAAGTGGGAAAAATGATTTTTGGTTGAGAAAAACGCGTTTGGTATCCGGGTGGATTGTTTTGGGGTTCGAATTTGAGGAAGGACTTCTTGTTGATGGATTCCTTGGTTGGATTGGTGCTCGGATTTGAGCGTAGCCGAGACCCTCGAGGTCTCGGAGTTTGTTTTTGGTGGCTGTTGTGTCGAGCCGAGGGCTAGGGGATCCTCCCCACTTCATCTTGTTGTTGTTGTTTGATTGTTGTCGAGACCCTAAGGGTCCGTTTGGTTTGGAATGGCTCGATGTGAGCAAGACCGTGACCCCCCTTGGGTCCGGTCAAATGAGTTGTTGTTTTCTTTTTTATTTGGACCTTGTGGTCGTGTGGTATTTGGCCGAACACCCCCTAGGGGCTGTTTTGGTTCGAGCAAGCTCAAAGAGCTAGCCGAGACTCTTTAGTCTCGGGTGTGGCTCCGTTTTATGTCTTGAACTTATGATTGACCCGGGTTGACTTGGTAACTCAACCCGCCTATATTGGTTTCGGACAATATTGTTACTTGTGATTATTTATTCGGGTAATGTTCACCTTTTGGACATTTGGTTTATGATCTTGGATATGTTGCGGTATCTATTGTATTTGAGTATATTGGAGATGTGTTGACGAAAGTGATTTGGGGACCGTTGTGATACGGTTATTAGATGACGGAGATAGGTTAGTCGGGTGCCGTAGTCGGACCCTCATGTTGTAGCACGTGGATTTGAGATTGGTTGGACGGAGTTATTATATTTATTATTGTGACTTGATTATATTGTTTAGACTTGGACTATGAGCCGAGGGTCATGACTCGGACATTTGGACCAAATTCTATGACTCGATAAATCTTTAAAGGTTGATATTAAAAATAAAACTCGTAATAATATTATTAAGAATATAATCGTTTATATACGTATATAGACGTGTTAAACGTACATATATATATATAAATGCGTATATTAATAATAAAACGATCACGAGTAAACGTATAATAATAAAGCGATAGTTATTACACTATGAAAATGGTGCAATAAATGTCGGAATATTATTATAACTAATAACCACATATTTATAATGACGAACTTTACGTCGAATAACTAACAACTAAAAACGTGATTTTAATTATAAACTAGAAACTTATCGAGTTATATGAATTTTTGGGTCTTTAAAGTCCAAGTGGGCCTTATATTGTGACATCGTGTTGTCACGGATATATGACGGTTAATATAAACATTTTATATATCGAATGGCTTATTCTAGATCGAGTTATTTGACGATATAAAATGGATATATTAATGGGCATCGTATCCCACGACGCCCATAGGATGTGGTATATATTTTAGGGCAATGAATTACTATATGTCTCGTGGAATTTTGGCCGATTCGACAATATATATAGGGAATTCATTGGGCTACGACATATACCAAATAGAAATTTATGTGCAATGTGTTTTAGATTGGGTATAATTGTGGAACGATATATTACGTAAATAAATATGGGAGGTTACCAAATCGACGGATTTGATAAGCTACGATAATTATTTAAATAATATATTGGGCTAACGTTAGACCTGTAGTTGTCTTATTATCACTCTTTGTTGAGGCTTTTTGGTTTGTGCTGTGTCGACCCTACACCCGTATGGATACCAAACGTCGAATTTCAAATGAATATGAAGTAAACTCGAGAAATGGATAATTTTGGAAAGTAAAATGAATTACGTTCGGGAATGGGAATATTTAATTTTGAGGAAATAATTTCTGAACGGGTTTAATATTGTTAGGAAGTGCCGAGTCAGTAGTCGCCGTTACGTGAGTTGCTTGAGATTTACTTACGTCTTTCTTCTATCATTTCTTTTGAGGATTTCTGGACTTGAGGTGAGTCATAGCCCCACTTTTACTCTTGAACTTTGTTTTCAATACTTGGGGTGAGAAACGTGCAAATGTTTTATGTGGACTATTATCGCTTTTTGATTTCAAAACTTGCTATGCTTATAGAACTAGGTAGAGCGAGGCCTAGACTAGATCTAGGTAAGCTATTGATTTGGTTGTTGAGCGAGGCCTAGTCCCCGAACTAGGTAAGCTATTCGATTTGGTTATAGAGCGAGGCCTAGACTAGATCTAGGTAAGCTATTGGGTTGATTATAGAGCGAGGCCTAGACTTGAGCTAGGTAAGCTATTGATTGGTTTGATTTGAGCTATAGCGTGCACCTATAGGGATGATTTGATTTGATTGGATTATTTTGGTTGGATGATTGAGCCCTAGTCTAGCTAGCAAGCGTTTTGCGTATATGTCCACTATATTGAATTAAGAATCTAAACCTATGATCTCACCAGCGAAAGCTGACTTTTAGCACGTTTTCTCAGGTAATTAAGTGATGCTCTGCGGATGCTTGGGATTGGAGGCTTGGCATTTGGCACCGGTTATGGATCTATATTTCTAAAACTCTGATAACTATTGTGGACCTACATTTATTTTTCTTTGGGCCTGACTTTGGATGTTTTTGGGATAATGTAAACTTTAAAACCCCGCGTGGTTGTATTTTATCTTGTTTACTTTATCTCGTTCTTTTATGTCTTGTGTTTGGATACCAATCCCCGTAACACCCCGAAAGCTTGTTGAGTCTTCCGCTGTACCAAATTTTGGGGGTGTTACAGGAAGAATCACAAGAACCTAATCTACTCTTGTGATTGTGTCGAGGGTCTTCTTATCTTTACCCTTTCTACTATAATTGAGTCACTAGGTTAGGTTAGGGCTTGATTGAACAAACATTCATTCATTCATTCATTCAATTGTTTGTAAGGGAAGTCTTGTGTCTTGGTGACCAAGCCTAGATCATTGGGGATCTAGTTGGGGTTTGATACTTCCGGTGGGAAGTCTTGGTAGTGATCTTTGTGATCCTTAGGAGAAGTCGAATCGTGAGATTCTTTTAGGTGGTTTCCGAGGGCGGAATACCGTGTGAGTAACTCCTTCTTTGTGAGCATCGATATTGGTGAATATCGGTGGAGTGAATTGTAATGGTTTGTAGTCCACTGAAAGGATTATACTAGTGAATAGTATCGGAGTCGCGGATTCGCAACTGGACGTATGGATGGTATAAACCCCCCATCCCGAACCAGTATATATCGTTGTGTTCTTACTTGCTTTATAAACATTGGTTGTGTGTGGTTGTTTGGATTGATTATACAACCACTTGGTTTTCTTTGAGGCTTAAAGTTTTTAAACATCCAAAAAGCTGAAGAAACCGTATTCACCCCCCCCCCCCTCTACGGTTCTACAAGATTCATTTTAAAAAGGCAATTGTGCACAATTTGCTAACATAGTGAAATACTATGACGTGTCATCATTATTACCGTGTACCAAAACACCACGACTGTCGCTTTCTCCCTTTTTGGTTTCGATGCATTGCACATGTACTACTATGATGTATAAAGATGATTTTGATGCTTCAAATATTTACTATTGTGGATATTTGGTTACATGGTTATCCGTCACTGCAACGCACGGTACCCGGCTAATTGAACTTATTTGTAGTTAACATGTATGTTGGTATATTTGCTCCATAAAGTTACAGGTGCATGCTTAAAGTATTTATTCAAGAAATATAAATTAATTACGTGAACAAATTGCTCAAACTTCAATTAATTACGTGAACAAATTGCTCAAACTTCAATATGATCTGGAAATAAAAAAGAACTAGTGTCAAGTTATTAAAAAAAATTTTTGGAAAATAAAAAAAAAATGTAATATACTTGCCACAATTTCATCGAATGGGTCGTGAACTAAAAAATTTAATTCTGAGGTAAAAAAAGTTATATTTTTATTTTTAAGTGGGCATTTTTTTACTTGCAGACCCGGTACCTGGTTTCACCCTTCACAACTAAACATCCACATCATTTCCCGCTTTCTTCCTCGTACTATCACCACACGCTCTCCATACACTCACACACACACTCATCCACATCACGAATTCTGTACTTGATTTTATTAAACAAATTCTTACTTTTTTGGTTATATATCCCAGATAATCACACGCACATGTTATATAAGATCCCCAATTGGTCCCCCACATTGAATACTTCCAATTGATAGCAGTTTCACATAATTGTTTATGTGAAAAGGTAATTCTTGTCATACATTTAATATTTTCTTACCCCAATTGTATTAAAATATTGATAAATTATATTTTCTAGTTTATAGGGTTTCCAAAAATTAGGATTTTTCTATATTTTAATTTTGTTTTACGTTTTTACAGGTGTGATGGATACACCAGAAGATGTTGTCTTCAAAATACACCATGGTGGTGTTTTCTTCTTTGATCCTATCAGGTATGAACAAGGGCAAGTAACTATTATGAAAGCTTGCTCTACAAATAGGTTGAAGTTTCATAAATTGTGCAACATTTTAGTGCTTAAGTTGCAAGAAAAAATTTGTGATATCTTTTGTTGCATACCTGAATTCGATATAGACGGGGGTGGGTTGAAGATAATTGAAAGGGATTCCGATCTGCAAGATGTGTATGATATGGCCAAAAAGCATGATTATTTACACTTGTATGTAGCCCATGAACCCCAACTCTTAGTTGAATACTATTATCACAACTTATGCTTAGAAGGTTCAGATGAGGAAGTAATTTCTGCTAGGAAAGAACATGAAATTAAAAAGAAACATGCTAGTAATATGTCTGTTGAGGAGCTCATTGCATGGGCTGAGGAACAAGCAAAATCTCCTTATTTAAGGTCCCCCCCTAAGAAGTGTACACCTGTTAGAAATGGTTTTAAGGGCAAGGCTTTGTTTAAGGACACATATGATGAGTATGATACAGGATGTGTACTTCCATTCGAGGAAGTCTAATGATTTGGATAATGTGGTTCAGTCTTTGCCCAAGGACAATGTAGTTGTTGATCAGGTTGACAATGTTGTTGAAGAATATATTGTTGATTACCATAGGAATGAGGTTGAACAAGATAGGGTCGATCACAACAGGGTAGACGTTGATGACCATAGTGTTCAAGATGAAGAAGCTAGTATTGATGCTCAAGTTCGTACAAGAGAAAAAACACTAAACAAAGGTAATGGTGTAATGACTAAATAGGAGATTCTTAACAGTAAGAAAAGAAAGAGTGCACCTAAGGGTAACGGTATCTCAATTAGAGAAAATGATTGTCCTTTATCTTCAGACAATGAGAGTGATGACTATGAAATGGCTGATCATTATGGCCAATATTCTTCTGATACTGAGAGTTTTGAATCACAAAATCTTTTGATTACCTAAGTGATATTGAGGATGAAGTAATTCAACTTATAAAAAGAAAGTTTGCAAAGAAAGAACAAATGGATGAAGGTCAAGATGATGATGAACCACCTGGTTATGAAGACATGGCACCGTGAATTGTCTATGCTGGTGACAGTTTTGGTGAGACAGTTAGGGAGCATGAACACTATATGGAAGGTCTAATGCACAAACTTAAAGGTAACGACGTGGTGGGGGAGTCTGACCCTTTTGTGATGGTCGAGAAAAAGGATAAAAAATACCCGATATATGATGACCAGACCCATTGGAGACTCAAGAAACCTAAGGTACTTTTCTATGTTTTTCAAACTTACTTTCTGATATACGCATCTATATACTTAGAACAAATTTATTGTTTCAATGGCAGCTTGGAGAAAAGTACGTCAATTCTAATCAGTTTAAGGAAGCTCTCACTTATTATGCATTGGCAAACGGATTTTACTTGTGGTGTGAGAAGAGTACGAAACACTTGATTATCGGTAGGTGTGGTCGAAGGAAAGAAGTGTTAAAGGATCCAAGCAAGGGAAAACAAAAAAAAATTTAACAAGTATCCAACTGTTTCACAAGTCAACATAGGCCCGCGGAGAATCTATGCAAAGTGGGTGACAGAATCGCAAATTTTTCAAGTGATTTCAATGACAGATGAGCATACATGCGTACGCGACTTCAATTACGGAAGACTTGTTACTTACAAGTGGATTGGAAGGAACTTTGGCGACAAAATCAGGATGAACCCGAAAATTACATTAGCGCAAATTCAAGATTTGGTTATGAAGAAATACAAATGTCGAATCAGTACTACTCAATGTGTGAATGCCAAGAAGTATGCGTTGAATGAAGGTCAAACAGCTAGAGAGGATCATTATAGCTTACTAAGGTCATATGCAAAGGCAATCTATGAATCAAACCCTGGTTCCACAGTCAAAATAGGTGTGAATAAAGGGATGTCGAAGAATTATTGCGTTGGATGGGTGTTTTTTTGAAGAAACCAAATTGTGGAGAAATATTGGCAGCGGTTGGAAGAGACGGAAAGAACCACATTTTCCCAGTGGCATGGGCAGTGGTGACGGTTGAAAACAAAATAACGGGAGTTGGTTTCTTAAGTTACTAGCTGATGATCTGATGTTAGAATCTGGTCATGATGTGACACTTATGTCTGATCAGCATAAGGTATATTTATAATATTTACTCGATAATTTATAATTCTTTGTTTCATATAACTGTTTCTAACTGTGTACGCATGTTTTAAGGGACTTATCGAAGCTGTTAAAGAGGTTATGCCTTTAGCAGAGCATCGACAGTGTGCACGCCATTTATATGAAAATTTTAGGAAGGAATTCGGTGGCCTTAAGTTTCGCTTACTATTCTGGGGTGCATGCAAAGCTTCTTACCCACAACTTTTTAAGAAAATTATGCTCAAGATAAAGAATGCTAACCCCAAAGCCCATGAGTACTTAGAGAAAAAAGACGCAAAGACATGGTCAAGAGCTTACTTTAGAGAAGGCGTATGCTGCGAGGCCATTGAAAATGGTTTCAGTGAATGTTTTAACTCCGTTTTGGGCAACGTCAGGGATAAACCAATAATAACCATGTTAGAGTCAATACGAGTTACAGTGATGGAAAGGATGAATACTATGAGAAGGTTGAGTGAAAAATGGATCGGTGACATTTGTCTGAATATCCAAAAGGTTTTAGAAACTTCAAAGGATAAGTAAAGGTAATGACTAACTTATGATTATAGCATCTGTCAAAGTTTATAATTATTTATTAAAGCATCTGTGTTATTATTTAATATTGTGCAACTTGTTACTAGGTTTTGGCATGTCATTCCTTGTGGAGGAAATACATTTGAAGTCAGAAAGGGGTACGAGGCCTTCAATGTAGATGAGCCGAAGAGAACTTGCTCTTACAGGATATGGCAATTGTCAGGTTTGCCATGTTCACATGCGATTGCTTGTATATTTAAACTAGGTAAGTATGCTGAGGAGTATGTGCCTGATTGGTTTAGAAAGGATAGGTATCTGCTAGCCTATAGTGAGTACATTAAACCTGTTGATGGTATACACTTCTGGCCTGACACTAGTAACTTGTCTAGGATATTGGGTCATTACCTAAGAAAATGCCAGGTAGGCCTAAGAAGAAAAGGGTTAGGGCACCTCATGAACAAAAATCCGGTAATAAGATATCTAGAGCAGGTGCTGTTATGACTTATCATAACTGTTGGGAGCATGGGTATAATAAGAAGGGTTGCAAGAAAGACCCTATAGCCAAACCACCAAAAGAAAAATCCAAATTAGGGAGACCTAAAAAAGTGACACCGATAGAGGAACCATTGGTTGATGAAGGAGATATACCGGAATTTGTTAACAACGAAGTTGATGAGTTTGAAATGGGTGATTCAAATAGGAATAGTGTGTTCACATTTTCTGATGGTAGGGTTTGCCACATGGGTAAAAATTTGGAAACAAGGAAGAAAAGTAAATTTGGGTTTGTTAAGATGAGAGGTGGTAAGCGTATATCCGGTCGATTAATACCCACACAGAGAATAGGAAGGATAGGAGCATGGTTAGGAATAGATGCAGATACTCAGGACACCATTGATGATTTGGAACCTGTTCATGCAGCACATACATCAGGTAGTTTTTAACATCATGATCAATATAACAAGTTAATTTTGCGTTTCATAAACAGCTTGACATGGTCCATATGATTAACTTGTTTGTGATGCAGGATCAAAGAGAAAGCAAAAACATAGTGAAAACCTAACTGCTACACAGGAATCACAAGTGGTTGGGACATCAAAACAAGCATCATCATGGAATGGAAGAGGTGGATCATCTGCAACAAGAGGTGGAATCAATAGAAGAACCTTGACCCAGTCAAGGTTTGCTGAACCACAAGCAAGAGATCAACCAACCAGAGCTACTTCTGCTGAACCATAACCAAGGCAAGCAAGACCAAGAGCACAACCGCTTCCTCTCAGGATGAAGAGTCAAAGAATTCTCCATAAGAGACTTTCTGCTCCAATTACTGGTCCAGGATCAAGTATGGAGGATGAAATAGTCTTGGATTAAATTCCTTGACTATGTTAGCACATATTTTGTCCATTTTTAATTTGTGCTAAAACTTTTAACATGTATGATGTTAATTAGGATTGTAAAAAGTAAGAACTGATATAGTGCGGCACTTATGCCTCTATTGTGCCCTATTTTGTCCACTGAAGGGCCTTGGTAAGTTAATGTAATTAGTTGATAGGAACCTGATATAGTGCTGCACTTGATGCCACTATAATTGCTAGCCTATTTTGTTCATGGTAAAGGCATAACCTGATGGAACAGGTTTGTGTGTTCTGGATGTAACACATGTAAAGTGCTTATGCACAAACATTAGTTGTTATGAAAGAACACAATTACTCTATTGAAGCTCTCTTCTTTATTCTTTTTTGCAGTTGAATTAATCTTTCTTCTGGTCTTATATTTGTTAGCATATGTGATTAAAGTCTTTTTGTAGTATAAAATTATTCCGATGAAATACCGGTGAAAGTATTTCCCGGGTCGTTTTCCCAGCGAAGGTAGAATGGAATCGAGAATATCGATTCGCAAAATCGAGTCGTGAAAAGTGGTAAAGTGAATAATATGATTTTGGAATTCAAATAATAAAAAGTAATAATGAAATAAGCAGAATGTACAAGCTAAATATGCACCGATGTTAAAAACGCGAAAACGGAAATGCACACGCAAAATTTAAAACGTAACGTATTACGAAAAATGACCCTACGAACTTGAAAATATTTTCTAAAAATCTAAAACTATTAAAAAGAATTTTAAGAAAAAGAAAAATATTTTATTTTTGAGTTTTTATTTATTTTCTAGAATTAATTATCTATTTAATGAATTTAAAAAGTAATTAAAAATAAAAGAAATTATGAAAAACAATGGGAAAATTATGAAAACTATTTTAGAAAATCTAGAATAATATAAAAGAATTTTAAAAACTATTTTTGTATTTTTCAAGGCTTTTTTCTATTTTTTTTATGGATTTTTGGAATTAAAAATGATTTAAAAATTATTATAATCTAAAAGAAATTAAGAAAAATAGCAAATGACCTCAGAAAATTATGAAAAATTACCAGAAATTCTAAATTAATATAAAAAGCTTGCAGAAAAATTTTGGATAAAAAATAATAAGCAGAAGTGCTTAAACAGTGCTAATCAGCTTATGGCAAGTGCTTATTAATAAGCACTTGCCATAAAACTTTACCAAACTGATACCACTACAGATTTATACTACTATAAGCTCTAATAAGCTAAGAAAAGTTTAAAAGAAACACAGAAGAACCAAAATCAAGCAATAAGCACTATATCAAAAGCTAAATAAGCTAAGTCCATCACAGAATAAGCTATGAGATAAGCTAATCATGCACTACACTACTACTACCCCTATTGAACTTAGAGAAGCCATGAAAACACAATAGTAAGCTCAAAAGAACAAATGCAGCCCAAGATTAACAAACAGAAATTAGACTAAGCTACCAATAAGCAAGGCAGATAAGCTATACTAAATAAGCTGAGAACAAGAAACTATTGATGGAATTTAAGAGACTACCAACCAGAGATGAGATAAGAATAAAAAGCTAAGGCTAAGACTATAAGCTACTAACCTAAAATAGACCATGAGAGTGGGTATTTAACAGTGGTGCAGGGGAGATAAGCCCCTACACAGGCAACTTTAAGACATATTCCAAATAAGCTATTAAGCTTAAAACCAAAATTCTATGATTGAATGAGGTACACTAGCTATTAAGGAACAGAAATCAACAAACTTTATCAAATCCTAATCACTAATGAAGACTACAAGATCAACCAAAATTCATACCAAAAACTGAGTAACAAAAATGTTTTGACTTTTTATTGCACAAGAACTTTGACTTATGTGAATTACCAATACTGATTACTACTCTAATAAGTAAAATTAAGCTATGATAAAAGTGTATTAAGGTACTTTATACTAATTTGCAACTACCAATTCATTTCCACTATCTATAACTAATAATACTAACTGTATATGAATTTTAATAAAGACTTTGACTATTTTCTAAAGTAACCTACTATTATTATTCCATATTAATCTATTATTACATGTAAATGGACTGTCTACAAAGCCAAATCAGCCAAACAGATACTACTAAGTATAGCAACTAGTAGACCCAAACACCCCCTTTACAACAGTTATGGCTACCAAAAAGTGCAAATGAGCTAATCCTACCAAATCACTTATACTACTAACTAAACAAACATTATCAAAAGCAAATTAAACAATCGAAAATCCAGAAATCAAACAAAAGCTTCAGCAACACAGATTCAATTCATAAAGCTAATGCAAAGACAGTTGGATCAACAAACTAAAAATTATAGTTCAACTAAATTCAGCACAATAAGAAACTAAAAGAATTCAAGTGAGTTTACCCAAGTACTCCCCCTCAGCATGAAAAGAGGGGGTTCACAGTTGCCTATCTCTAAGATAGGCTAATTTCATCTCTCTTTCTGTATTAGCATACCCACACAGCAACAATGAATCTTTGATCTCTTGTTATCTCTTGACACAGACTCAAATACAATCTCCAAGTGTAAGCTAGAAAGCTCAATTGGAGAATTGAAAAAGAAAAATAAGCTCTTACTGTGAGCTTTTTATAACATTAAAGACTTTTATATATTTATATATTGGTGACTGAATTGAAAGTAGTACTAGATTAAGCTATATTTGAAAACAATAAAAACTACTGAATAGAAGATAAGCTGAGATTAGATGATAAAAAGCTAGATATAAGCTAAATTTAGATTGATTAAGCAACAAAAAGTAAATGATAAGCTGAAATAAGTAAACTCAGACTTTTATTGAAATCTTTATAAAAATTACATGGTACAACATAACAGTAAACTAAAAATTATATTACACTACTCCTAAGCTACCCTAAATTATCACTACTCCTAATCTAACCGCCTCAAATTGAGAAGTGAGGATTGCTTATATAGCCACGAGCTGAGGAGAAGAGCGTCTTCAAAAGGCTTCTAGAAATGGCATCTTCTGCGAATATCCAATATTAGATCCCTTGTGACAATCGTGAACCAATCAGAGGCTTCAAATCCTCCCAATGACGTGTTCCAGCCAATCAGAGCAACCCACGCGTCATTCTTTGTTGTCAGGGTAGTCAGGGTGTAGGGAATTGTACCAAATTACCCTTAATTGTGGTAATTAAGGGTATGGTAAGTTAGGGTTCTTAGTTACTGTAGACTCTGGGTTAATTGGGGGAAAAGGGTGGAGGGAAATGGTGTACGGGTAAATTTTATTTTTATTTATTTTGACTTTGTGGTATGGATGGGTTGACCGGGTAAAAAGCATGATGGGCTCGGGTTGGTTTTTAGGTAGTGGGCTGTTGGGATTGGTTTGGGTTTATGTTTGGGATTGGGTTTATTATTTTAGTTTTTGGTTTAATTAGTTAAAGTGTAAGGTTTTTAAGGTGTAATATTCACAAGGACTAATATTGTAATTCTGAAAACTCCAAGGATCAAATCTGTGAATTGTGATTTTTTTATTCCAAGGGCCATTTCTGTATTTCTTTAATTCTCCAAGGGTAACTATGACCATGTGAGCAAATCTATGATGAATTTCTGAAAATTACTTTCCCGGTTCCGACTTTTGCTTCTCTTTTCATACTCTCGTGCCCGTTTTTGTTTTGTTTTGTTCGTTTTTCGTAATATTCGTACCTGCACATCACAAACATAAAAACACATGTTTTCTCGGCGATTATTAGCTTAAATAGTCATTTTGGGTTGGTGTTTGGCCAGAAAATGGTGAGTAAATAAGTACTCACCAAAATCCCCCCGACTAAGGTATTGCCGTGTCCTCACGCAATGTGATCAATTCATGCTCTTAGGATAAATAATTTCAAAACTCTTTTTACTAACTTTGTAAAGTAGCAAGGAGGTTCAAAAGAGATTACAAAATCATTTATTCCCGAAAAACGCTCCGTTTTCCAAAATTTTCCTTTTATTTATTTATTCCACTTATACTTTCTATTTTTGGACTTTTCATACTTGATACTTGTGACGGTTTATTGAACTTTCATTATTTTGCAATAATTATTAGGGTCAACGAGTAGAAACACTTCTTTTAAGAAGCGACCATACGGTTAAAATTCGTCATCCTTGATTTTTCACGAGTCCCCAAACTAAGCGTACAAACGAGATCACAGCTTATCTACAAATTAGATGCTAACACTACTCATAACAGTTACTTGTGAAACTCCTTACTCCCATTTCCTAGGTTTTGTATCTCAATATTTTATTTTGTTGAGAAATGAATTGCTTCATATTTTCTCGTTTCGATAATTTTTAAGTCCGATAGTGATACCTAAGTTAAAACGATAAGTAGTTAATCATTTTCTCTTAAGAACCACTGCAATAGAAATTCGGTCCATTTCAAGGAATGAGGGGTACATACAATATCAAGGATATAAGTTGCGGAGTACGATCACGTGCACCTCATGTGACTGATTACTAATCACTTATCACATGCACCTCACGCGCCAACAACTTATTGATACATTCATAGCTCTTATTCAACAATACTTCAACTTTCATTTTTTTTTTCATTTTACTTTTTTCTCATTTTTTTCATACTTTTGATACTTTTTTTTTTTTCTTTTTTTTTTCTTGACTTTTTTCTAACAACAATGGAAGCTTAACGGGTAGCTCCAAAACCACATAGATAATCAACTTTTGACTTTTGATTTTTTACTTTTTCCGCTCTTATTTTCGGTGTTCCTTGATATGTACCCAATTTCTAAAGCAAAAATTCTCTTAAGAAAACAAAGAACTAAATATTATTCAAACCGAAATACCACTAATTAACCTAGAACATCTATTTATATATTGGTGACGTATCTGATGGGAGTAAAAAGCCACAAGTACCTCTCATGAGCTCTAAAGAGAACCAATACTCTACGTTTAGCATCTAACTTCTAAATAAACTCTATCATTTCTCGCTCTTCGCAATTTAAGATTCCAAATAATGAAACCCGCGAAAACTTAGCCGATAATCAGCCACGCATATATAAAGTCAAGTACGGGAACTTGCGAACTCTAGAAGAAGAATTCACGTTTTCTAGCTCCTTATGTAAAAGACTAGCGAAAGCTTTTAAGCTGCACATGTATAAAGTCAAGTACGGGAACTTGCAGATTCTTAAAAAAGAATTCGCATTTTATAGCTCCTTGTGTACAAAACTAGCACAAGCTTATGTGATCATCATTGGTTAAGGGAACAAGCTAGGGCTCAACACGCCCGGTCAAGTCAAAATATTTATTCCTACTCTCGCCAGCAAGAAAGTCAACAAGGTGTCAAAACACTTATTCAAACTTTATTATATTTTTGCACAACTTTTTCACTTTTTCACATCTTTCTGAGCTTTTTCATTGCTTTTTCATCAAAATTTTTGAAAATTTTTCTCATTTTTTCAATTTTTTTTATTTTTGGTGGAAAAACGGAGTTGCGAGAGTACACGACTAGTGAAACAT
>JARVZY010002873.1:0-95023 GCA_030686995.1 Artemisia argyi
ACCCATTTCTGTTTGTTTTTACACGTTTTTTATGCATGTGTTATGACCCGAATAAAATTATAACCGGTTTAATGAGACCGAACTAATCCAACAACACGATTTACACATTTAGTCCCTTTTCATCCGTTTCCATACGTTTTTGCCCATTTCTGTTTGTTTTTACACGTTTTTCATGCATGTGTTATGACCCGAATAAAATTATAACCTGTTTAATGAGACCGAACTAATCCAACAACAAGATTTACACGTTTAGTCCCTTTTCATCCATTTCTATACGTTTTTACCCATTTCGGTTTGTTTTTACAAGTTTTTTATGCATGTGTTATGACCCGAATAATAAAATAACCGATTTAGTGAGACCGAACTAATCCAATAACACGATTTGCAAGTTTAGTCCCTTTTCATCCGTTTCCTTACATTTTTACCCATTTCTGTTTGTTTTTACACGTTTTTTATGCATGTGTTATGACCCGAATAAAAAATAACTGATTTAATGAGACCGAACTAATCCAACAACACGATTTACACGTTTAGTCCCTTTTCATCCGTTTCCATACGCCTTTACCCATTTCTGTTTGATTTTACACGTTTTTTATGCATGTGTTATGACCCGAATAAAATTATAACCGATTTAATGAGAACAAACTAATCCAACAACACGATTTACACGTTTAGTCCCTTTTCATCCATTTCTATACGTTTTTACCCATTTCGGTTTGTTTTTACATGTTTTTTATGCATGTGTTATGACCCGAATAAAAAAATAACCGATTTAATGAGACCGAACTAATCCTACAACATAATTTACACGTTTAGTCCCTTTTCATCCGTTTCCATACGTTTTTACCCATTTCTGTTTGTTTTTACACGTTTTTTACGCATGTGTTATGACCCGAATAAAATTATAACCGGTTTAATGAGACCGAACTAATCCAACAACACGATTTACACATTTAGTCCCTTTTCATCCGTTTCCATACGTTTTTGCCCATTTCTGTTTGTTTTTACACGTTTTTTATGCATGTGTTATGACCCGAATAAAAAAATAACCGATTTAATGAGACCGAACTAATCCAAGAAAACGATTTACACGTTTAGTCCCTTTTCATCCGTTTCCATACGTTTTTACCCATTTCTGTTTTTTTACACGTTTTTATGCATGTGTTATGACCCGAATAAAATTATAACCAATTTAATGAGACCGAACTAATCCAACAACATAATTTACACGTTTAGTCCCTTTTCATCTGTTTCCATACGTTTTTACCCATTTCTGTTTGTTTTTACACGTTTTTTATGCATGTGTTATGACCCGAATAAAATTATAACCGGTTTAATGAGACCGAACTAATCCAACAACACGATTTACACATTTAGTCCCTTTTCATCCGTTTCCATACGTTTTTGCCCATTTCTGTTTGTTTTTACACGTTTTTTATGCATGTGTTATGACCCGAATAAAATTATAACCGGTTTAATGAGACCGAACTAATCCAACAACAAGATTTACACGTTTAGTCCCTTTTCATCCATTTCTATACGTTTTTACCCATTTCAGTTTGTTTTTACATGTTTTTTATGCATGTGTTATGACCCGAATAAAAAAATAACCGATTTAGTGAGACCGAACTAATCCAATAACACGATTTGCAGGTTTAGTCCCTTTTCATCCGTTTCCTTACGTTTTTACCCATTTCTGTTTGTTTTTACACGTTTTTTATGCATGTGTTATGACCCGAATAAAAAATAACTGATTTAATGAGACCGAACTAATCCAACAACACGATTTACACGTTTAGTCCCTTTTCATCCGTTTCCATACGCTTTTACCCATTTCTGTTTGATTTTACACATTTTTTATGCATGTGTTATGACCCGAATAAAATTATAACCGATTTAATGAGAACAAACTAATCCAACAACACGATTTACACGTTTAGTCCCTTTTCATCCATTTCTATACGTTTTTACCCATTTCGGTTTGTTTTTACATGTTTTTTATGCATGTGTTATGACCCGAATAAAAAAATAACCGATTTAATGAGACCGAACTAATCCAATAACACGATTTGCAAGTTTAGTCCCTTTTCATCCGTTTCCTTACGTTTTTACCCATTTCTGTTTGTTTTTACACGTTTTTTTTGCATGTGTTATGACCCGAATAAAACATAACTGATTTAATGAGACCGAACTAATCCAACAACACGATTTACACGTTTAGTCCCTTTTCATCCGTTTCCAAACGCTTTTACCCATTTCTGTTTGTTTTACACGTTTTTTATGCATGTGTTATGACCCGAATAAAATTATAACCGGTTTAATGATACCGAACTAATCCAACAACACGATTTACACATTTAGTCCCTTTTCATCCGTTTCCATATGTTTTTGCCCATTTCTGTTTGTTTTTACACGTTTTTTATGCATGTGTTATGACCCGAATAAAAAAAATAACCGATTTAATGAGACCGTACTAATCCAACAACACGATTTACATGTTTAGACCCTTTTAATCCATTCCATACGTTTTTACCCATTTCTGTTTATTTTTACATATTTTTTATGCATGTGTTATGACCCGAATAAAAAAATAACCGATTTAATGAGACCGAACTAATCCAAGAAAACGATTTACACGTTTAGTCCCTTTTCATCCGTTTCCATACGTTTTTACCCATTTCTGTTTTTTTACACGTTTTTATGCACGTGTTATGACCCGAATAAAATTAAAACCGATTTAATGAGACCGAACTAATCCAACAACATAATTTACACGTTTAGTCCCTTTTCATCCGTTTCCATACGTTTTTACCCATTTCTGTTTGTTTTTACACGTTTTTTATGCATGTGTTATGACCCGAATAAAATTATAACCGGTTTAATGA
This sequence comes from Artemisia argyi, assembly GCA_030686995.1. Classification (NCBI taxonomy): domain Eukaryota; kingdom Viridiplantae; phylum Streptophyta; class Magnoliopsida; order Asterales; family Asteraceae; genus Artemisia; species Artemisia argyi. The sequence goes on from JARVZY010002873.1 coordinate 2,886, forward strand.
GACCGAACTAATCCAACAACACGATTTACACATTTAGTCCCTTTTCATCCGTTTCCATACGTTTTTGCCCATTTCTGTTTGTTTTTACACGTTTTTTATGCATGTGTTATGACCCGAATAAAAAAAATAACCGATTTAATGAGACCGAACTAATCCAAGAAAACGATTTACACGTTTAGTCCCTTTTCATCCGTTTCCATACGTTTTTACCCATTTCTGTTTTTTTACACATTTTTATGCACGTGTTATGACCCGAATAAAATTATAACCGATTTAATGAGACCGAACTAATCCAACAACATAATTTACACGTTTAGTCCCTTTTCATCCGTTTCCATACGTTTTTACCCATTTCTATTTGTTTTTACACGTTTTTTATGCATGTGTTATGACCCGAATAAAATTATAACCGGTTTAATGAGACCGAACTAATCCAACAACACGATTTACACATTTAGTCCCTTTTCATCCGTTTCCATACGTTTTTGCCCATTTCTGTTTGTTTTTACACGTTTTTTATGCATGTGTTATGACCCGAATAAAAAAATAACCGATTTAATGAGACCGAACTAATCCAAGAAAACGATTTACACGTTTAGTCCCTTTTCATCCGTTTCCATACGTTTTTACCCATTTCTGTTTTTTTACACGTTTTTATGCACGTGTTATGACCCGAATAAAATTAAAACCGATTTAATGAGACCGAACTAATCCAACAACATAATTTACACGTTTAGTCCCTTTTCATCCGTTTCCATACGTTTTTACCCATTTCTGTTTGTTTTTACACGTTTTTTATGCATGTGTTATGACCCGAATAAAATTATAACCGGTTTAATGAGACCGAACTAATCCAACAACACGATTTACACATTTAGTCCCTTTTCATCCGTTTCCATACGTTTTTGCCCATTTCTGTTTGTTTTTACACGTTTTTTATGCATGTGTTATGACCCGAATAAAAAAAATAACCGATTTAATGAGACCGAACTAATCCAAGAAAACGATTTACACGTTTAGTCCCTTTTCATCCGTTTCCATACGTTTTTACCCATTTCTGTTTTTTTACACATTTTTATGCACGTGTTATGACCCGAATAAAATTATAACCGATTTAATGAGACCGAACTAATCCAACAACATAATTTACACGTTTAGTCCCTTTTCATCCGTTTCCATACGTTTTTACCCATTTCTGTTTGTTTTTACACGTTTTTTATGCATGTGTTATGACCCGAATAAAATTATAACCGGTTTAATGAGACCGAACTAATCCAACAACACGATTTACACATTTAGTCCCTTTTCATCCGTTTCCATACGTTTTTGCCCATTTCTGTTTGTTTTTACACGTTTTTTATGCATGTGTTATGACCCGAATAAAAAAAATAACCGATTTAATGAGACCGAACTAATCCAAGAAAACGATTTACACGTTTAGTCCCTTTTCATCCGTTTCCATACGTTTTTACCCATTTCTGTTTTTTTACACGTTTTTATGCACGTGTTATGACCCGAATAAAATTATAACCGATTTAATGAGACCGAACTAATCCAACAACATAATTTACACGTTTAGTCCCTTTTCATCCGTTTCCATACGTTTTTACCCATTTCTGTTTGTTTTTACACGTTTTTTATGCATGTGTTATGACCCGAATAAAATTATAACCGGTTTAATGAGACCGAACTAATCCAACAACATGATTTACACATTTAGTCCCTTTTCATCCGTTTCCATACGTTTTTGCCCATTTCTGTTTGTTTTTACACGTTTTTTATGCATGTGTTATGACCCGAATAAAATTATAACCGGTTTAATGAGACCGAACTAATCCAACAACAAGATTTACACGTTTAGTCCCTTTTCATCCATTTCTATACGTTTTTACCCATTTTGGTTTGTTTTTACATGTTTTTTATGCATGTGTTATGACCCGAATAAAAAAATAACCGATTTAGTGAGACCGAACTAATCCAATAACACGATTTGCAAGTTTAGTCCCTTTTCATCCGTTTCCTTACGTTTTTACCCATTTCTGTTTGTTTTTACACGTTTTTTATGCATGTGTTATGACCCGAATAAAAAATAACTGATTTAATGAGACCGAACTAATCCAACAACACGATTTACACGTTTAGTCCCTTTTCATCCGTTTCCATACGCTTTTACCCATTTCTGTTTGATTTTACACGTTTTTTATGCATGCGTTATGACCCGAATAAAATTATAACCGATTTAATGAGAACAAACTAATCCAACAACACGATTTACACGTTTAGTCCCTTTTCATCCATTTCTATACGTTTTTACCCATTTCGGTTTGTTTTTACATGTTTTTTATGCATGTGTTATGACCCGAATAAAAAAATAACCGATTTAATGAGACCGAACTAATCCAATAACACGATTTGCAAGTTTAGTCCCTTTTCATCCGTTTCCTTACGTTTTTACCCATTTCTGTTTGTTTTTACACGTTTTTTTTGCATGTGTTATGACCCGAATAAAAAATAACTGATTTAATGAGACCGAACTAATCCAACAACACGATTTACACGTTTAGTCCCTTTTCATCCGTTTCCATACGCTTTTACCCATTTCTGTTTGTTTTACACGTTTTTTATGCATGTGTTATGACCCGAATAAAATTATAACCGGTTTAATGAGACCGAACTAATCCAACAACACGATTTACACATTTAGTCCCTTTTCATCCGTTTCCATATGTTTTTGCCCATTTCTGTTTGTTTTTACACGTTTTTTATGCATGTGTTATGACCCGAATAAAAAAAATAACCGATTTAATGAGACCGTACTAATCCAACAACACGATTTACATGTTTTGACCCTTTTCATCCATTCCATACGTTTTTACCCATTTCTGTTTATTTTTACACATTTTTTATGCATGTGTTATGACCCGAATAAAAAAATAACCGATTTAATGAGACCGAACTAATCCAAGAAAACGATTTACACGTTTAGTCCCTTTTCATCCGTTTCCATACGTTTTTACCCATTTCTGTTTTTTTACACGTTTTTATGCACGTGTTATGACCCGAATAAAATTAAAACCGATTTAATGAGACCGAACTAATCCAACAACATAATTTACACGTTTAGTCCCTTTTCATCCGTTTCCATACGTTTTTACCCATTTCTGTTTGTTTTTACACGTTTTTTATGCATGTGTTATGACCCGAATAAAATTATAACCGGTTTAATGAGACCGAACTAATCCAACAACACGATTTACACATTTAGTCCCTTTTCATCCGTTTCCATACGTTTTTGCCCATTTCTGTTTGTTTTTACACGTTTTTTATGCATGTGTTATGACCCGAATAAAAAAAATAACCGATTTAATGAGACCGAACTAATCCAAGAAAACGATTTACACGTTTAGTCCCTTTTCATCCGTTTCCATACGTTTTTACCCATTTCTGTTTTTTTACACATTTTTATGCACGTGTTATGACCCGAATAAAATTATAACCGATTTAATGAGACCGAACTAATCCAACAACATAATTTACACGTTTAGTCCCTTTTCATCCGTTTCCATACGTTTTTACCCATTTCTGTTTGTTTTTACACGTTTTTTATGCATGTGTTATGACCCGAATAAAATTATAACCGGTTTAATGAGACCGAACTAATCCAACAACACGATTTACACATTTAGTCCCTTTTCATCCGTTTCCATACGTTTTTGCCCATTTCTGTTTGTTTTTACACGTTTTTTATGCATGTGTTATGACCCGAATAAAAAAATAACCGATTTAATGAGACCGAACTAATCCAAGAAAACGATTTACACGTTTAGTCCCTTTTCATCCGTTTCCATACGTTTTTACCCATTTCTGTTTTTTTACACGTTTTTATGCACGTGTTATGACCCGAATAAAATTAAAACCGATTTAATGAGACCGAACTAATCCAACAACATAATTTACACGTTTAGTCCCTTTTCATCCGTTTCCATACGTTTTTACCCATTTCTGTTTGTTTTTACACGTTTTTTATGCATGTGTTATGACCCGAATAAAATTATAACCGGTTTAATGAGACCGAACTAATCCAACAACACGATTTACACATTTAGTCCCTTTTCATCCGTTTCCATACGTTTTTGCCCATTTCTGTTTGTTTTTACACGTTTTTTATGCATGTGTTATGACCCGAATAAAAAAAATAACCGATTTAATGAGACCGAACTAATCCAAGAAAACGATTTACACGTTTAGTCCCTTTTCATCCGTTTCCATACGTTTTTACCCATTTCTGTTTTTTTACACATTTTTATGCACGTGTTATGACCCGAATAAAATTATAACCGATTTAATGAGACCGAACTAATCCAACAACATAATTTACACGTTTAGTCCCTTTTCATCCGTTTCCATACGTTTTTACCCATTTCTGTTTGTTTTTACACGTTTTTTATGCATGTGTTATGACCCGAATAAAATTATAACCGGTTTAATGAGACCGAACTAATCCAACAACACGATTTACACATTTAGTCCCTTTTCATCCGTTTCCATACATTTTTGCCCATTTCTGTTTGTTTTTACACGTTTTTTATGCATGTGTTATGACCCGAATAAAAAAAATAACCGATTTAATGAGACCGAACTAATCCAAGAAAACGATTTACACGTTTAGTCTCTTTTCATCCGTTTCCATACGTTTTTACCCATTTCTGTTTTTTTACACGTTTTTATGCACGTGTTATGACCCGAATAAAATTATAACCGATTTAATGAGACCGAACTAATCCAACAACATAATTTACACGTTTAGTCCCTTTTCATCCGTTTCCATACGTTTTTACCCATTTCTGTTTGTTTTTACACGTTTTTTATGCATGTGTTATGACCCGAATAAAATTATAACCGGTTTAATGAGACCGAACTAATCCAACAACACGATTTACACATTTAGTCCCTTTTCATCCGTTTCCATACGTTTTTGCCCATTTCTGTTTGTTTTTACACGTTTTTTATGCATGTGTTATGACCCGAATAAAATTATAACCGGTTTAATGAGACCGAACTAATCCAACAACAAGATTTACACGTTTAGTCCCTTTTCATCCATTTCTATACGTTTTTACCCATTTTGGTTTGTTTTTACATGTTTTTTATGCATGTGTTATGACCCGAATAAAAAAATAACCGATTTAGTGAGACCGAACTAATCCAATAACACGATTTGCAAGTTTAGTCCCTTTTCATCCGTTTCCTTACGTTTTTACCCATTTCTGTTTGTTTTTACACGTTTTTTATGCATGTGTTATGACCCGAATAAAAAATAACTGATTTAATGAGACCGAACTAATCCAACAACACGATTTACACGTTTAGTCCCTTTTCATCCGTTTCCATACGCTTTTACCCACTTCTGTTTGATTTTACACGTTTTTTATGCATGCGTTATGACCCGAATAAAATTATAACCGATTTAATGAGAACAAACTAATCCAACAACACGATTTACACGTTTAGTCCCTTTTCATCCATTTCTATACGTTTTTACCCATTTCGGTTTGTTTTTACATGTTTTTTATGCATGTGTTATGACCCGAATAAAAAAATAACCGATTTAATGAGACCGAACTAATCCAATAACACGATTTGCAAGTTTAGTCCCTTTTCATCCGTTTCCTTACGTTTTTACCCATTTCTGTTTGTTTTTACACGTTTTTTTTGCATGTGTTATGACCCGAATAAAAAATAACTGATTTAATGAGACCGAACTAATCCAACAACACGATTTACACGTTTAGTCCCTTTTCATCCGTTTCCATACGCTTTTACCCATTTCTGTTTGTTTTACACGTTTTTTATGCATGTGTTATGACCCGAATAAAATTATAACCGGTTTAATGAGACCGAACTAATCCAACAACACGATTTACACATTTAGTCCCTTTTCATCCGTTTCCATATGTTTTTGCCCATTTCTGTTTGTTTTTACACGTTTTTTATGCATGTGTTATGACCCGAATAAAAAAAATAACCGATTTAATGAGACCGTACTAATCCAACAACACGATTTACATGTTTTGACCCTTTTCATCCATTCCATACGTTTTTACCCATTTCTGTTTATTTTTACTCATTTTTTATGCATGTGTTATGACCCGAATAAAAAAATAACCGATTTAATGAGACCGAACTAATCCAAGAAAACGATTTACACGTTTAGTCCCTTTTCATCCGTTTCCATACGTTTTTACCCATTTCTGTTTTTTTACACGTTTTTATGCACGTGTTATGACCCGAATAAAATTAAAACCGATTTAATGAGACCGAACTAATCCAACAACATAATTTACACGTTTAGTCCCTTTTCATCCGTTTCCATACGTTTTTACCCATTTCTGTTTGTTTTTACACGTTTTTTATGCATGTGTTATGACCCGAATAAAATTATAACCGGTTTAATGAGACCGAACTAATCCAACAACACGATTTACACATTTAGTCCCTTTTCATCCGTTTCCATACGTTTTTGCCCATTTCTGTTTGTTTTTACACGTTTTTTATGCATGTGTTATGACCCGAATAAAAAAAATAACCGATTTAATGAGACCGAACTAATCCAAGAAAACGATTTACACGTTTAGTCCCTTTTCATCCGTTTCCATACGTTTTTACCCATTTCTGTTTTTTTACACGTTTTTATGCACGTGTTATGACCCGAATAAAATTATAACCGATTTAATGAGACCGAACTAATCCAACAACATAATTTACACGTTTAGTCCCTTTTCATCCGTTTCCATACGTTTTTACCCATTTCTGTTTGTTTTTACACGTTTTTTATGCATGTGTTATGACCCGAATAAAATTATAACCGGTTTAATGAGACCGAACTAATCCAACAACACGATTTACACATTTAGTCCCTTTTCATCCGTTTCCATACGTTTTTGCCCATTTCTGTTTGTTTTTACACGTTTTTTATGCATGTGTTATGACCCGAATAAAATTATAACCGGTTTAATGAGACCGAACTAATCCAACAACAAGATTTACACGTTTAGTCCCTTTTCATCCATTTCTATACGTTTTTACCCATTTCGGTTTGTTTTTACATGTTTTTTATGCATGTGTTATGACCCGAATAAAAAAATAACCGATTTAGTGAGACCGAACTAATCCAATAACACGATTTGCAAGTTTAGTCCCTTTTCATCCATTTCCTTACGTTTTTACCCATTTCTGTTTGTTTTTACACGTTTTTTATGCATGTGTTATGACCCGAATAAAAAATAACTGATTTAATGAGACCGAACTAATCCAACAACACGATTTACACGTTTAGTCCCTTTGCATCCGTTTCCATACGCTTTTACCCATTTCTGTTTGATTTTACACGTTTTTTATGCATGTGTTATGACCCGAATAAAATTATAACCGATTTAATGAGAACAAACTAATCCAACAACACGAATTACACGTTTAGTCCCTTTTCATCCATTTCTATACGTTTTTACCCATTTCGGTTTGTTTTTACATGTTTTTTATGCATGTGTTATGACCCGAATAAAAAAATAACCGATTTAATGAGACCGAACTAATCCAATAACACGATTTGCAAGTTTAGTCCCTTTTCATCCGTTTCCTTACGTTTTTACCCATTTCTGTTTGTTTTTACACGTTTTTTTTGCATGTGTTATGACCCGAATAAAAAATAACTGATTTAATGAGACCGAACTAATCCAACAACACGATTTACACGTTTAGTCCCTTTTCATCCGTTTCCATACGCTTTTACCCATTTCTGTTTGTTTTACACGTTTTTTATGCATGTGTTATGACCCGAATAAAATTATAACCGGTTTAATGAGACCGAACTAATCCAACAACACGATTTACACATTTAGTCCCTTTTCATCCGTTTCCATATGTTTTTGCCCATTTCTGTTTGTTTTTACATGTTTTTTATGCATGTGTTATTACCCGAATAAAAAAAAATAACCGATTTAATGAGACCGTACTAATCCAACAACACGATTTACATGTTTAGACCCTTTTCATCCATTCCATACGTTTTTACCCATTTCTGTTTATTTTTACACATTTTTTATGCATGTGTTATGACCCGAATAAAAAAATAACCGATTTAATGAGACCGAACTAATCTAATAACACGATTTACACGTTTAGTCCCTTTTCATCCATTTCCATACATTTTTAACCAATTCTGTTTGTTTTTACACATTTTTTATGCATGTGTTATGACCCGAATAAAAAAATAACCGATTTAATGAGACCGAACAAATCCTACAACACGATTTACTCGTTTAGTCCCTTTCCATCCGTTTCCATACGTTTTTACCCATATCTATTTGTTTTTACACGTTTTTTATGCATGTGTTATGACCCGAATAAAATTATAACCGATTTAATGAGACCGAACTAATCCAACAACACGATTTACACGTTTAGTCTCTTTTCGTCCGTTTCCATACGTTTTTACCCATTTTTGTTTGTTTTTACACGTTTTTTATGCATGTACTATGACCCGAATAAAATTATAACCGATTTAATGAGACCGAACTAATCCAACAACACGATTTACACGTTTAGTCCCTTTTCATCCGTTTCCATACGTTTTTATCCATTTCTGTTTGTTTTTACACATTTTTTATGCATGTGTTATGACCCGAATAAAAAAATAACCAATTTAATGAGACCGAACTAATCCAACAACACGATTTACACGTTTAATCCCTTTTCATCCGTTTCCATACATTTTACCCATTTCAGTTTGTTTTTACACGTTTTTTATGCATGTGTTATAACCCGAATAAAATTATAACCTATTTAATGTGACCAAACTAATCCAACAATAGGATCTACACGTTTAGTCCCTTTTCACCCGTTTCCATACGTTTTTACCCATTTCTGTTTGTTTTTACACATTTTTTATGCATGTATTATGACCCGAATAAAAAAAATAACCAATTTAATGAGACCGAACTAATCCAACAACACGATTTACACGTTTAATCCCTTTTCATCCGTTTCCATACGTTTTACCCATTTCTGTTTGTTTTTACACGTTTTTTATGCATGTGTTATGACCCGAATAAAAAATAACCGATTTAATGAGACCGAACTAATCCAACAACACGATTTACATGTTTAGACCCTTTTCATCCATTTCCATACGTTTTTACCCATTTTTGTTTGTTTTTACACATTTTTTATGCATGTGTTATGACCCGAATAAAAAAATAACCGATTTAATGAGACCGAACTAATCTAACAAGACGATTTACACGTTTAGTCCCTTTTCATCCGTTTCCATACGTTTTTACCCATTTCTGTTTGTTTTTACACGTTTTTTATGCATGTGTTATGACCCGAATAAAATTATAACAGGTTTAATGAGACCGAACTAATCCAACAACACGATTTACACATTTAGTCCCTTTTCATCCGTTTCCATACGTTTTTGCCCATTTCTGTTTGTTTTTACACGTTTTTTATGCATGTGTTATGACCCGAATAAAAAAAATAACCGATTTAATGAGACCGAACTAATCCAAGAAAACGATTTACACGTTTAGTCCCTTTTCATCCGTTTCCATACGTTTTTACCCATTTCTGTTTTTTTACACATTTTTATGCACGTGTTATGACCCGAATAAAATTATAACCGATTTAATGAGACCGAACTAATCCAACAACATAATTTACACGTTTAGTCCCTTTTCATCCGTTTCCATACGTTTTTACCCATTTCTGTTTGTTTTTACACGTTTTTTATGCATGTGTTATGACCCGAATAAAATTATAACCGGTTTAATGAGACCGAACTAATCCAACAACACGATTTACACATTTAGTCCCTTTTCATCCGTTTCCATACGTTTTTGCCCATTTCTGTTTGTTTTTACACGTTTTTTATGCATGTGTTATGACCCGAATAAAAAAATAACCGATTTAATGAGACCGAACTAATCCAAGAAAACGATTTACACGTTTAGTCCCTTTTCATCCGTTTCCATACATTTTTACCCATTTCTGTTTTTTTACACGTTTTTATGCACGTGTTATGACCCGAATAAAATTAAAACCGATTTAATGAGACCGAACTAATCCAACAACATAATTTACACGTTTAGTCCCTTTTCATCCGTTTCCATACGTTTTTACCCATTTCTGTTTGTTTTTACACGTTTTTTATGCATGTGTTATGACCCGAATAAAATTATAACCGGTTTAATGAGACCGAACTAATCCAACAACACGATTTACACATTTAGTCCCTTTTCATCCGTTTCCATACGTTTTTGCCCATTTCTGTTTGTTTTTACACGTTTTTTATGCATGTGTTATGACCCGAATAAAAAAAATAACCGATTTAATGAGACCGAACTAATCCAAGAAAACGATTTACACGTTTAGTCCCTTTTCATCCGTTTCCATACGTTTTTACCCATTTCTGTTTTTTTACACATTTTTATGCACGTGTTATGACCCGAATAAAATTATAACCGATTTAATGAGACCGAACTAATCCAACAACATAATTTACACGTTTAGTCCCTTTTCATCCGTTTCCATACGTTTTTACCCATTTCTGTTTGTTTTTACACGTTTTTTATGCATGTGTTATGACCCGAATAAAATTATAACCGGTTTAATGAGACCGAACTAATCCAACAACACGATTTACACATTTAGTCCCTTTTCATCCGTTTCCATACATTTTTGCCCATTTCTGTTTGTTTTTACACGTTTTTTATGCATGTGTTATGACCCGAATAAAAAAAATAACCGATTTAATGAGACCGAACTAATCCAAGAAAACGATTTACACGTTTAGTCTCTTTTCATCCGTTTCCATACGTTTTTACCCATTTCTGTTTTTTTACACGTTTTTATGCACGTGTTATGACCCGAATAAAATTATAACCGATTTAATGAGACCGAACTAATCCAACAACATAATTTACACGTTTAGTCCCTTTTCATCCGTTTCCATACGTTTTTACCCATTTCTGTTTGTTTTTACACGTTTTTTATGCATGTGTTATGACCCGAATAAAATTATAACCGGTTTAATGAGACCGAACTAATCCAACAACACGATTTACACATTTAGTCCCTTTTCATCCGTTTCCATACGTTTTTGCCCATTTCTGTTTGTTTTTACACGTTTTTTATGCATGTGTTATGACCCGAATAAAATTATAACCGGTTTAATGAGACCGAACTAATCCAACAACAAGATTTACACGTTTAGTCCCTTTTCATCCATTTCTATACGTTTTTACCCATTTTGGTTTGTTTTTACATGTTTTTTATGCATGTGTTATGACCCGAATAAAAAAATAACCGATTTAGTGAGACCGAACTAATCCAATAACACGATTTGCAAGTTTAGTCCCTTTTCATCCGTTTCCTTACGTTTTTACCCATTTCTGTTTGTTTTTACACGTTTTTTATGCATGTGTTATGACCCGAATAAAAAATAACTGATTTAATGAGACCGAACTAATCCAACAACACGATTTACACGTTTAGTCCCTTTTCATCCGTTTCCATACGCTTTTACCCACTTCTGTTTGATTTTACACGTTTTTTATGCATGCGTTATGACCCGAATAAAATTATAACCGATTTAATGAGAACAAACTAATCCAACAACACGATTTACACGTTTAGTCCCTTTTCATCCATTTCTATACGTTTTTACCCATTTCGGTTTGTTTTTACATGTTTTTTATGCATGTGTTATGACCCGAATAAAAAAATAACCGATTTAATGAGACCGAACTAATCCAATAACACGATTTGCAAGTTTAGTCCCTTTTCATCCGTTTCCTTACGTTTTTACCCATTTCTGTTTGTTTTTACACGTTTTTTATGCATGTGTTATGACCCGAATAAAAAATAACTGATTTAATGAGACCGAACTAATCCAACAACACGATTTACACGTTTAGTCCCTTTTCATCCGTTTCCATACGCTTTTACCCATTTCTGTTTGTTTTACACGTTTTTTATGCATGTGTTATGACCCGAATAAAATTATAACCGGTTTAATGAGACCGAACTAATCCAACAACACGATTTACACATTTAGTCCCTTTTCATCCGTTTCCATATGTTTTTGCCCATTTCTGTTTGTTTTTACACGTTTTTTATGCATGTGTTATGACCCGAATAAAAAAAATAACCGATTTAATGAGACCGTACTAATCCAACAACACGATTTACATGTTTTGACCCTTTTCATCCATTCCATACGTTTTTACCCATTTCTGTTTATTTTTACACATTTTTTATGCATGTGTTATGACCCGAATAAAAAAATAACCGATTTAATGAGACCGAACTAATCCAAGAAAACGATTTACACGTTTAGTCCCTTTTCATCCGTTTCCATACGTTTTTACCCATTTCTGTTTTTTTACACGTTTTTATGCACGTGTTATGACCCGAATAAAATTAAAACCGATTTAATGAGACCGAACTAATCCAACAACATAATTTACACGTTTAGTCCCTTTTCATCCGTTTCCATACGTTTTTACCCATTTCTGTTTGTTTTTACACGTTTTTTATGCATGTGTTATGACCCGAATAAAATTATAACCGGTTTAATGAGACCGAACTAATCCAACAACACGATTTACACATTTAGTCCCTTTTCATCCGTTTCCATACGTTTTTGCCCATTTCTGTTTGTTTTTACACGTTTTTTATGCATGTGTTATGACCCGAATAAAAAAAATAACCGATTTAATGAGACTGAACTAATCCAAGAAAACGATTTACACGTTTAGTCCCTTTTCATCCGTTTCCATACGTTTTTACCCATTTCTGTTTTTTTTACACGTTTTTATGCACGTGTTATGACCCGAATAAAATTATAACCGATTTAATGAGACCGAACTAATCCAACAACATAATTTACACGTTTAGTCCCTTTTCATCCGTTTCCATACGTTTTTACCCATTTCTGTTTGTTTTTACACGTTTTTTATGCATGTGTTATGACCCGAATAAAATTATAACCGGTTTAATGAGACCGAACTAATCCAACAACACGATTTACACATTTAGTCCCTTTTCATCCGTTTCCATACGTTTTTGCCCATTTCTGTTTGTTTTTACACGTTTTTTATGCATGTGTTATGACCCGAATAAAATTATAACCGGTTTAATGAGACCGAACTAATCCAACAACAAGATTTACACGTTTAGTCCCTTTTCATCCATTTCTATACGTTTTTACCCATTTCGGTTTGTTTTTACATGTTTTTTATGCATGTGTTATGACCCGAATAAAAAAATAACCGATTTAGTGAGACCGAACTAATCCAATAACACGATTTGCAAGTTTAGTCCCTTTTCATCCATTTCCTTACGTTTTTACCCATTTCTGTTTGTTTTTACACATTTTTTATGCATGTGTTATGACCCGAATAAAAAATAACTGATTTAATGAGACCGAACTAATCCAACAACACGATTTACACGTTTAGTCCCTTTTCATCCGTTTCCATACGCTTTTACCCATTTCTGTTTGATTTTACACGTTTTTTATGCATGTGTTATGACCCGAATAAAATTATAACCGATTTAATGAGAACAAACTAATCCAACAACACGAATTACACGTTTAGTCCCTTTTCATCCATTTCTATACGTTTTTACCCATTTCGGTTTGTTTTTACATGTTTTTTATGCATGTGTTATGACCCGAATAAAAAAATAACCGATTTAATGAGACCGAACTAATCCAATAACACGATTTGCAAGTTTAGTCCCTTTTCATCCGTTTCCTTACGTTTTTACCCATTTCTGTTTGTTTTTACACGTTTTTTTTGCATGTGTTATGACCCGAATAAAAAATAACTGATTTAATGAGACCGAACTAATCCAACAACACGATTTACACGTTTAGTCCCTTTTCATCCGTTTCCATACGCTTTTACCCATTTCTGTTTGTTTTACACGTTTTTTATGCATGTGTTATGACCCGAATAAAATTATAACCGGTTTAATGAGACCGAACTAATCCAACAACACGATTTACACATTTAGTCCCTTTTCATCCGTTTCCATATGTTTTTGCCCATTTCTGTTTGTTTTTACATGTTTTTTATGCATGTGTTATTACCCGAATAAAAAAAAATAACCGATTTAATGAGACCGTACTAATCCAACAACACGATTTACATGTTTAGACCCTTTTCATCCATTCCATACGTTTTTACCCATTTCTGTTTATTTTTACACATTTTTTATGCATGTGTTATGACCCGAATAAAAAAATAACCGATTTAATGAGACCGAACTAATCTAATAACACGATTTACACGTTTAGTCCCTTTTCATCCATTTCCATACATTTTTAACCAATTCTGTTTGTTTTTACACATTTTTTATGCATGTGTTATGACCCGAATAAAAAAATAACCGATTTAATGAGACCGAACAAATCCTACAACACGATTTACTCGTTTAGTCCCTTTCCATCCGTTTCCATACGTTTTTACCCATATCTATTTGTTTTTACACGTTTTTTATGCATGTGTTATGACCCGAATAAAATTATAACCGATTTAATGAGACCGAACTAATCCAACAACACGATTTACACGTTTAGTCTCTTTTCGTCCGTTTCCATACGTTTTTACCCATTTTTGTTTGTTTTTACACGTTTTTTATGCATGTACTATGACCCGAATAAAATTATAACCGATTTAATGAGACCGAACTAATCCAACAACACGATTTACACGTTTAGTCCCTTTTCATCCGTTTCCATACGTTTTTATCCATTTCTGTTTGTTTTTACACATTTTTTATGCATGTGTTATGACCCGAATAAAAAAATAACCAATTTAATGAGACCGAACTAATCCAACAACACGATTTACACGTTTAATCCCTTTTCATCCGTTTCCATACATTTTACCCATTTCAGTTTGTTTTTACACGTTTTTTATGCATGTGTTATAACCCGAATAAAATTATAACCTATTTAATGTGACCAAACTAATCCAACAATAGGATCTACACGTTTAGTCCCTTTTCACCCGTTTCCATACGTTTTTACCCATTTCTGTTTGTTTTTACACATTTTTTATGCATGTATTATGACCCGAATAAAAAAAATAACCAATTTAATGAGACCGAACTAATCCAACAACACGATTTACACGTTTAATCCCTTTTCATCCGTTTCCATACGTTTTACCCATTTCTGTTTGTTTTTACACGTTTTTTATGCATGTGTTATGACCCGAATAAAAAATAACCGATTTAATGAGACCGAACTAATCCAACAACACGATTTACATGTTTAGACCCTTTTCATCCATTTCCATACGTTTTTACCCATTTTTGTTTGTTTTTACACATTTTTTATGCATGTGTTATGACCCGAATAAAAAAATAACCGATTTAATGAGACCGAACTAATCTAACAACACGATTTACACGTTTAGTCCCTTTTCATCCATTTCCATACGTTTTTACCCAATTCTGTTTGTTTTTACACATTTTTTATGCATGTGTTATGACCCGAATAAAAAAATAACCGATTTAATGAGACCGAACAAATCCTACAACACGATTTACACGTTTAGTCCCTTTTCACCCGTTTCCATACGTTTTTACCCATTTCTGTTTGTTTTTACACATTTTTTATGCATGTATTATGACCCGAATAAAAAAAATAACCAATTTAATGAGATCGAACTAATCCAACAACACGATTTACACGTTTAATCCCTTTTCATCCGTTTCCATACGTTTTACCCATTTCTGTTTGTTTTTACACGTTTTTTATGCATGTGTTATGACCCGAATAAAAAAATAACCGATTTAATGAGACCGAACTAATCCAACAACAAGATTTACACGTTTAGTCCCTTTTCATCCATTTCTATACGTTTTTACCCATTTCGGTTTGTTTTTACACGTTTTTTATGCATGTGTTATGACCCGAATAAAAAAATAACCGATTTAATGAGACCGAAATAATCCAATAACACGATTTGCAAGTTTAGACACTTTTCATCCGTTTCCTTACGTTTTTACCCATTTCTGTTTGATTTTACACGTTTTTTATGCATGTGTTATGACCCGAATAAAAAATAACTGATTTAATGAGACCGAACTAATCCAACAACACGATTTACACGTTTTGTCTCTTTTCATCCGTTTCCATACGCTTTTACCCATTTTTGTTTGATTTTACACGTTTTTTATGCATGTGTTATGACCCGAATAAAATTATAACCGATTTAATGAGACCGAACTAATCCAAAAACAAGATTTACACGTTTAGTCTCTTTTCATCCGTTTCCATACGTTTTTACCCATTTCTGTTTGTTTTTACACGTTTTTTATGCATGTGTTATGACCCGAAAAAAAAAAACGATTTAATGAGCCCGAACTAATCCAACAACAAGATTTACACGTTTAGTCCCTTTTCATCCGTTTCTATACATTTTTACCCATTTCAGTTTTTTTTTACACGTTTTTTATGCATGTATTATGACCCGAATAAAAAAATAACCGATTTAATGAGACCGAACTAATACAACAACACGATTTACACGTTTAGTCCCTTTTCATTCGTTTCCATACGTTTTTACCCATTTCGGTTTTTTTTACACGTTTTTTATGCATGTGTCATGACCCGAATAAAAAAATAACCGATTTAATGAGACCGAACTAATCCAACAACACGATTTACACGTTTAGTCCCTTTTCATCCGTTTCCATACGTTTTTACCCATTTCTGTTTGTTTTTACACATTTTTATGCATGTGTTATGACCCGAATAAAATTATAACCGATTTAATGAGACCGAACTAATCCAACAAAACGATTTACACGTTTAGTCCCTTTTCATCCGTTTCCATACGTTTTTACCCATTTCTGTTTTTTTACACATTTTTATGCACGTGTTATGAACCGAATAAAATTATAACCGATTTATTGAGACCGAACTAATCCAACAACACAATTTACACGTTTAGTCCCTTTTCATCCGTTTCCATACGTTTTTACCCATTTCTGTTTGTTTTTACACGTTTTTTATGCATGTATTATGACCCGAATAAAATTATAACCGGTTTAATGAGACCGAACTAATCCAACAACACGATTTACACATTTAGTCCCTTTTCATCCGTTTCCATACGTTTTTGCCCATTTCTGTTTGTTTTTACACGTTTTTTATGCATGTGTTATGACCCGAATAAAATTATAACCGGTTTAATGAGACCGAACTAATCCAACAACAAGATTTACACGTTTAGTCCCTTTTCATCCATTTCCATACGTTTTTAACCAATTCTGTTTGTTTTTACACATTTTTTATGCATGTGTTATGTCCCGAATAAAAAAATAACCGATTTAATGAGACCGAACAAATCCTACAACACGATTTACTCGTTTAGTCCCTTTCCATCCGTTTTCATACGTTTTTACCCGAATAAAATTATAACCGATTTAATGAGACCGAACTAATCCAACAACACGATTTACACGTTTAGTCTCTTTTCATCCGTTTCCATACGTTTTTACCCATTTCTGTTTGTTTATACACGTTTTTTATGCATTGATTATGACCCGAATAAAAAAAATAACCAATTTAATGAGACCGAACTAATCCAACAACACGATTTACACGTATAAACCCTTTTCATCCGTTTCCATACGTTTTACCCATTTCTGTTTGTTTTTACACGTTTTTTATGCATGTGTTATGACCCGAATAAAAAAATAACCGATTTAATGAGACCGGACTAATCTAACAACATGATTTACACGTTTAGTCCCTTTTCATCCATTTCCATACGTTTTTACCCATTTCTGTTTGTTTTTACACATTGTTTATGCATGTGTTATGACCCGAATAAAAAATGACTGATTTAATGAGACCGAACTAATCCAACAACACGATTTACATGTTTAGTCTCTTTTCATCCATTTCCATAAGTTTTTACCCATTTCTGTTTGTTTTTACACATTGTTTATGCATGTGTTATGACCCGAATAAAAAAATGACCGATTTAATGAGCCCGAACTAATCCAACAACAAGATTTACACGTTTAGTCCCTTTTCATACGTTTCTATACATTTTTACCCATTTCAGTTTTTTTTTTACAGGTTTTTTATGCATGTATTATGACCCGAATAAAAAATAACCGATTTAATGAGACCGAACTAATACAACAACACGATTTATACGTTTAGTCCCTTTTCATTCGTTTCCATACGTTTTTACCCATTTCGGTTTTTTTTTTACACGTTTTTTATGCATGTGTCATGACCTGAATAAAAAAATAACCGATTTAATGAGACCGAACTAATCCAACAACACGATTTACACGTTTAGTCCCTTTTCATCCGTTTCCATACGTTTTTACCCATTTCTGTTTGTTTTTACACATTTTTTATGCATGTGTTATGACCCGAATAAAATTATAACCGATTTAATGAGACCGAACTAATCCAACAACACGATTTACATGTTTAGTCTCTTTTCATCCATTTCCATAAGTTTTTACCCATTTCGGTTTGTTTTTACATGTTTTTTATGCATGTGTTATGACCCGAATAAAAAAATAACCGATTTAATGAGACCGAACTAATCCAACAACACGATTTACACGTTTAGTCCCTTTTCATCCGTTTCCATACGTTTTTACCCATTTCTGTTTGTTTTTACACGTTTTTTATGCATATATTATGACCCGAATAAAATAATAACCGATTTAATGAGACCGAACTAATCCAACAACACGATTTACACGTTTAGTCTCTTTTCATCCGTTTCCATACGTTTTTACCCATTTCTGTTTGTTTTTACACGTTTTTTATGCATGTATTATGACCCGAATAAAAAAAATAACCAATTTAATGAGACCGAACTAATCCAACAACACGATTTACACGTTTAATCCCTTTTCATCCGTTTTCATACGTTTTACCCATTTCTGTTTGTTTTTACACGTTTTTTATGCATGTGTTATGACCCGAATAAAAAAATAACCGATTTAATGAGACCGGACTAATCTAACAACATGATTTACACGTTTAGTCCCTTTTCATCCATTTCCATACGTTTTTACCCATTTCTGTTTGTTTTTACACATTGTTTATGCATGTGTTATGACCCGAATAAAAAAATGACCGATTTAATGAGACCGAACTAATCCAACTACACGATTTACTCGTTTAGTCTCTTTTCATCCGTTTCCATACGTTTTTACCCATATCTGTTTGTTTTTACACGTTTTTTATGCATGTGTTATGACCCGAATAAAATTATAACCGATTTAATGGGACCGAACTAATCCAACAACACGATTTACACGTTTAGTCTCTTATCATCCGTTTCCATACGTTTTTACCCATTTCTGTTTGTTTTTACACGTTTTTTATGCATGTGTTATGACCCGAATTAAAAAAAAACGGTTTAATGAGCCCGAACTAATCCAACAACAAGATTTACACGTTTAGTCCCTTTTCATCCGTTTCTATACATTTTTACCCATTTCAGTTTGTTTTTACACGATTTTTATGCATGTGTCATGACCCGAATAAAAAAATAACCGATTTAATGAGACCGAACTAATCCAACAACACGATTTACACGTTTAGTCCCTTTTCATCCGTTTCCATACGTTTTTACCCATTTCTGTTTGTTTTTACACATTTTTTATGCATGTGTTATGACCCGAATAAAATTATAACCGATTTAATGAGACCGAACTAATCCAACAAAACGATTTACACGTTTAGTCCCTTTTCATCCGTTTCCATACGTTTTTACCCATTTCTGTTTTTTTACACGTTTTTATGCACGTGTTATGAACCGAATAAAATTATAACCGATTTAATGAGACCGAACTAATCCAACAACACAATTTACACGTTTAGTCCCTTTTCATCCGTTTCCATACGTTTTTACAGTGGGTTTGTTTTTACACGTTTTTTATGCATGTGTTATGACCCGAATAAAATTATAACCGGTTTAATGAGACCGAACTAATCCAACAACACGATTTACACATTTAGTCCCTTTTCATCCGTTTCCATACGTTTTTGCCCATTTCTGTTTGTTTTTACACGTTTTTTATGCATGTGTTATGACCCGAATAAAAAAAATAACCGATTTAATGAGACCGAACTAATCCAACCACACGATTTACACGTTTAGTCCCTTTTCATCCATTTCCATACGTTTTTAACCAATTCTGTTTGTTTTTACACATTTTTTATGCATGTGTTATGTCCCGAATAAAAAAATAACCGATTTAATGAGACCGAACAAATCCTACAACACGCTTTACTCGTTTAGTCCCTTTCCATCCGTTTTCATACGTTTTTACCCGAATAAAATTATAACCGATTTAATGAGACCGAACTAATCCAACAACACGATTTACACGTTTAGTCTCTTTTCATCCGTTTCCAACGTTTTTACCCATTTCTGTTTGTTTATACACGTTTTTTATGCATGTATTATGACCCGAATAAAAAAATAACCAATTTAATGAGACCGAACTAATCCAACAACACGATTTACACGTATAATCCCTTTTCATCCGTTTCCATACGTTTTACCCATTTCTGTTTGTTTTTACACGTTTTTTATGCATGTGTTATGACCCGAATAAAAAAATAACCGATTTAATGAGACCGGACTAATCCAACAACATGATTTACACGTTTAGTCCCTTTTCATCCATTTCCATAGGTTTTTACCCATTTCTGTTTGTTTTTACACATTGTTTATGCATGTGTTATGACCCGAATAAAAAAATGACCGATTTAATAAGACCGAACTAATCCAACAACACGATTTACTCGTTGAGTCCCTTTTCATCCGTTTCCATACGTTTTTACCCATATCTGTTTGTTTTTACACGTTTTTTATGCATGTGTTATGACCCGAATAAAAAAATAACCGATTTAATGAGACCGAACTAATCCAACAACACGATTTACACGTTTAGTCCCTTTTCATCCGTTTCCATACGTTTTTACCCATTTCTGTTTGTTTTTACACATTTTTTATGCATGTCTTATGACCCGAATAAAATTATAACCGATTTAATTAGACCGAACTAATCCAACAAAACGATTTACACGTTTAGTCCCTTTTCATCCGTTTCCATACGTTTTTACCCATTTCTGTTTTTTACACGTTTTTATGCACGTGTTATTACCCGAATAAAATTATAACCGATTTAATGAGACCGAACTAATCCATCAACACAATTTACACGTTTAGTCCCTTTTCATCCGTTTCCATACGTTTTTACCCATTTCTGTTTGTTTTTACACGTTTTTTATGCATGTGTTATGACCCGAATAAAATTATAACCGGTTTAATGAGACCGAACTAATACAAAAACACGATTTACACATTTAGTCCCTTTTCATCCGTTTCCATATGTTTTTGCCCATTTCTGTTTATTTTTACACGTTTTTTATGCATGTGTTATGACCCGAATAAAAAAAATAACCGATTTAATGAGACCGAACTAATCCAACAACACGATTTACATGTTTAGACCCTTTTCATCCATTTCCATACGTTTTTACCCATTTCTGTTTATTTTTACACATTTTTTATGCATGTGTTATGACCCGAATAAAAAAATAACCGATTTAATGAGACCGAACTAATCTAACAACACGATTTACACGTTTAGTCCCTTTTCATCCATTTCCATACGTTTTTAAGCAATTCTGTTTGTTTTTACACATTTTTTATGCATGTGTTATGTCCCGAATAAAAAAAATAACCGATTTAATGAGACCGAACAAATCCTACAACACGATTTACTCGTTTAGTCCCTTTCCATCCGTTTTCATACGTTTTTACCCATATCTATTTGTTTTTACACGTTTTTTATGCATGTGTTATGACCCGAATAAAATTATAACCGATTTAATGAGACCGAACTAATCCAACAACACGATTTACACGTTTAGTCTCTTTTCATCCGTTTCCATACGTTTTTACCCATTTCTGTTTGTTTTTACACATTTTTTATGCATGTGTTATGACCCGAATTAAAAAAAAAAAAAAAAAAAAAAAAAAAACCGATTTAATGAGACCGAACTAATCCAACAACAAGATTTACACGTTTAGTCCCTTTTCATCCATTTCTATACGTTTTTACCCATTTCGGTTTGTTTTTACATGTTTTTTATGCATGTGTTATGACCCGAATAAAAAAATAACCGATTTAATGAGACCGAACTAATCCAATAACACGATTTGCATGTTTAGTCTCTTTTCATCCGTTTCCTTACGTTTTTACCCATTTCTGTTTGTTTTTACACGTTTTTTATGCATGTGTTATGACCCGAATAAAAAATAACTGATTTAATGAGACCAAACTAATCCAACAACACGATTTACACGTTTAGTCCCTTTTCATCCGTTTCCATACGCTTTTACCCATTTCTGTTTGATTTTACACGTTTTTTATGCATGTGTTATGACCCGAATAAAATTATAACCGATTTAATGAGAACGAACTAATCCAACAACACGATTTACACGTTTAGTCCCTTTTCATCCATTTCTATACGTTTTTACCCATTTCGGTTTGTTTTTACATGTTTTTTATGCATGTATTATGACCCGAATAAAAAAATAACCGATTTAATGAGACCGAACTAATCCAATAACACGATTTGCAAGTTTAGTCCCTTTTCATCCGTTTCCTTACGTTTTTACCCATTTCTGTTTGTTTTTACACGTTTTTTTTGCAAGTGTTATGACCCGAATAAAAAATGACTGATTTAATGAGACCGAACTAATCCAACAACACGATTTACACGTTTAGTCCCTTTTCATCCGTTTCCATACGCTTTTACCCATTTCTGTTTGTTTTTACACGTTTTTTATGCATGTGTTATGACCCGAATAAAATTATAACCGGTTTAATGAGACCGAACTAATCCAACATCACGATTTACACATTTAGTCCCTTTTCATCCGTTTCCATATGTTTTTGCCCATTTCTGTTTGTTTTTACACGTTTTTTATGCATGTGTTATGACCCGAATAAAAAAAATAACCGATTTAATGAGACCGAACTAATCCAACAACACGATTTACATGTTTAGACCCTTTTCATCCATTCCATACGTTTTTACCCATTTTTGTTTATTTTTACACATTTTTTATGCATGTGTTATGACCCGAATAAAAAAATAACCGATTTAATGAGACCGAACTAATCTAACAACACGATTTACACGTTTAGTCCCTTTTCATCCATTTCCATACGTTTTTAACCAATTCTGTTTGTTTTTACACATTTTTTATGCATGTGTTATGACCCGAATAAAAAAATAACCGATTTAATGAGACCGAACAAATCCTACAACACGATTTACTCGTTTAGTCCCTTTCCATCCGTTTCCATACGTTTTTTTTGGGTAAAGGGGAGTAATCCTGCACCCTGGTAAATTACATTATCCAAAAACGTTGAAGTACAAAATGACGAGGGTGATTTCCCTCGCCCCCAGTCCCTTAGGACACTTACAAGACACCTATCTAAGAATGACATACCATTCTTAGAACAAACATGCACAACATGTGCAACTTACGAAACAAACATGCTAAACAAAAGCAACTACGAATATAAGAATGACACACCATTCTTATAACTTACAATAAAATGAACTACCAATAATGACAAAAGAACATAAAAATTACAATACTACTCAAGAAAGGTCCTTGAGCCTTCTAGTCACTTTGGTTGTCCATCTTAACAACCATGAAGAATCCCCGAATAAACATCCAAACGATCTTCAACATATCATCTGTTTGTAGTAGCAAAGAACACCACAAACAACAATCCACACTTCCCAACGTATTAACGACTATAACAACGTCTTAAAATACGATGGGGTAAGTACACCAACTACCATTCAAGAAGGAAGCCAAGCCATGCATCCGTTGCAATACCAAGCAGCAACCTTCAACGATGCAGCCGAAACCATGGTAGGATAGAAACAAGTCAATCCACACAATTGATCCAACAACTACACCAATCTTCATTGATTCAATCAGAATCAAACCAACACTACACCTCGATCCAATACCGCAACTACTATAAATTTCAAAAGAGCAGGAAACTCAAGCTAAGAATGAAAAGCAATGTATCTTGATCAGTCGTAGACGAAAATAGGGTTGACAAACCCTAACATACAGCCCTAAATAGGATTGAAACCTTAAACAGGATTCATACCACGTTAAAGCACCAGCGAACCATCGAACACATGATCAAATAATTAATGCCATGTCCATGAACGATGATAAACAAGGTTTTGAATAAGACCCTTAAACTTAACTTACATCACTTATTCGAGCAGCAGCAGATTCGATAAGAAGTTACCATTAACATAGATGAAAAAACTCAATCCACTAGAAACACGAATAGCAAACAAACCATTGAACAACCAAAACTCGTACCATAGCATTACCACCTAGCTGCAGACGTACCATATTAACATCATACCACCAAGTCAACAAGACATAGTTCTGAACAGCAAGGACCATACAACGCATGCACGAGCAGAAAATAGGGTCTAAATAACCCAAACCTACAGATACCATCACATTAGATCTCTCCCTTTACCCACGTACCACTACATCCATCTATCAGAACGCACAACCAACAATCAAGCCCTAAAAAGGCTACCATGAAGCATAACGTGCAGATACGCATCACAAACCAGATCACAAACCCCATAGAATGTCGAAACCCTTAACAGATTTCATAAACATGAACGCGTAGCAGCAACCCATTCGATCAGATCCATACTAAACGAAACCCTAAAAAAGGAATTCGTGCATGTAAAAACCTAATGACCAATCAATTAAATCCAAAAGATGGATATAAAAAATATATGCAATTAGGGCAAGATAACTGATCGACCAAAACCAAAGAATGATTGTTATACAATCAAACCCCCAGGAATTTGAATATACGCATGATGGGGCCAGAATATGACTTGCGCATACAGAAAAACGAATCCCTTAAAAAGAGAATCGTTGAATGAAGATAAATATATGCAGCAAGTTAAAAATCGACCCTATAATATATATAAATCAGAGAAACCGACTTAGAATTAAAGGTATATTAGGGATCGATCAGAAAATTAATGGCGGTTTAAAACCCTTTAACGATTTACAAAAAACGATTTAGGGAAAAAAATCACCACAAGCAAGAGAGATCCGAGAAAGATAAGAGATAATATGATACCAACCACCCTCCAATGAATGAAACTACCCAGATTCGTATTGCATATCCCTTAAAATAGAGATAGAGAGGACGAATGGGCAGTTTTAGTGGCCGGAATTAAGGGAAGGGTGGCGGCCGGAAATCTCCAAAGGAGAGAGACGAATTTAGGGTTTAAACCACCTCGCGTTTCCATACGTTTTTACCCATATCTATTTGTTTTTACACGTTTTTTATGCATGTGTTATGACCCGAATAAAATTATAACCGATTTAATGAGACCGAACTAATCCAACAACACGATTTACACGTTTAGTCTCTTTTCATCCGTTTCCATACGTTTTTACCCATTTCTGTTTGTTTTTACACGTTTTTTATGCATGTACTATGACCCGAATAAAATTATAACCGATTTAATGAGACCGAACTAATCCAACAACACGATTTACACGTTTAGTCCCTTTTCATCCGTTTCCATACGTTTTTACCCATTTCTGTTTATCTTTACACATTTTTTATGCATGTGTTATGACCCGAATAAAAAAATAACCAATTTAATGAGACCGAACTAATCCAACAACACGATTTACACGTTTAATCCCTTTTCATCCGTTTCCATACGTTTTACCCATTTCTGTTTGTTTTTACACGTTTTTTATGCATGTGTTATAACCCGAATAAAATTATAACCTATTTAATGTGACCAAACTAATCCAACAACACGATTTACATGTTTAGTCCCTTTTCACCCGTTTCCATACGTTTTTACCCATTTCTGTTTGTTTTTACACATTTTTTATGCATGTATTATGACCCGAATAAAAAAAATAACCAATTTAATGAGACCGAACAAATCCAACAACACGATTTACACGTTTAATCCCTTTTCATCCGTTTCCATACGTTTTACCCATTTCTGTTTGTTTTTACACGTTTTTTGTGCATGTGTTATGACCCGAATAAAAAAATAACCGATTTAATGAGACCGAACTAATCCAACAACACGATTTACATGTTTAGACCCTTTTCATCCATTTTCATACGTTTTTACCAATTTCTGTTTGTTTTTACACATTTTTTATGCATGTGTTATGACCCGAATAAAAAAATAACCGATTTAATGAGACCGAACTAATCTAACAACACGATTTACACGTTTAGTCCCTTTTCATCCATTTCCATACGTTTTTACCCAATTCTGTTTGTTTTTACACATTTTTTATGCATGTGTTATGACCCGAATAAAAAAATAACCGATTTAATGAGACCGAACAAATCCTACAACACGATTTCCATGTTTAGTCCCTTTTCATCCGTTTCCATACGTTTTTACCCATTTCTGTTTGTTTTTACACGTTTTTTATGCATGTGTTATGACCCGAATAAAAAATAACTGATTTAATGAGACCGAACTAATCCAACAACACGATTTACACGTTTAGTCCCTTTTCATCCGTTTCCATACGCTTTTACCCATTTCTGTTTGATTTTACACGTTTTTTATGCATGTTTTATGACCCGAATAAAATTATAACCGATTTAATGAGACCGAACTAATCCAATAACACGATTTGCAAGTTTAGTCCCTTTTCATCCGTTTCCTTACGTTTTTACCCATTTCTGTTTGTTTTTACACGTTTTTTATGCATGTGTTATGACCCGAATAAAAAATAACTGATTTAATGAGACCGAACTAATCCAACAACACGATTTACACGTTTAGTCCCTTTTCATCCGTTTCCATACGCTTTTACCCATTTCTGTTTGATTTTACACGTTTTTTATGCATGTATTATGACCCGAATAAAAAAATAACCGATTTAATGAGACCGAACTAATACAACAACACGATTTACACGTTTAGTCCCTTTTCATTCGTTTCCATACGTTTTTACCCATTTCGGTTTTTTTTACACGTTTTTTATGCATGTGTCATGACCCGAATAAAAAAATAACCGATTTAATGAGACCGAACTAATCCAACAACACGATTTACACGTTTAGTCCCTTTTCATCCGTTTCCATACGTTTTTACCCATTTCTGTTTGTTTTTACACATTTTTTATGCATGTGTTATGACCCGAATAAAATTATAACCGATTTAATGAGACCGAACTAATCCAACAAAACGAGTTACACGTTTAGTCCCTTTTCATCCGTTTCCATACGTTTTTACCCATTTCTGTTTTTTTACACATTTTTATGCACGTGTTATGACCCGAATAAAATTATAACCGATTTAATGAGACCGAACTAATCCAACAACACAATTTACACGTTTAGTCCCTTTTCATCCGTTTCCATACGTTTTTACCGATTTCTGTTTGTTTTTACACGTTTTTTATGCATGTGTTATGACCCGAATAAAATTATAACCGGTTTAATGAGACCGAACTAATCCAACAACACGATTTACACGTTTAGTCCCTTTTCATCCGTTTCCATACGTTTTTGCCCATTTCTGTTTGTTTTTACACGTTTTTTATGCATGTGTTATGACCCGAATAAAAAAATAACCGATTTAATGAGACCGAACTAATCCAACAACACGATTTACATGTTTAGTCTCTTTTCATCCATTTCCATAAGTTTTTACCCATTTCGGTTTGTTTTTACATGTTTTTTATGCATGTGTTATTAGCCGAATAAAAAAATAACCGATTTAATGAGACCGAACTAATCCAACAACACGATTTACACGTTTAGTCCCTTTTCATCCGTTTCCATACGTTTTTACCCATTTCTGTTTGTTTTTACACATTTTTTTATGCATGTGTTATGACCCGAATAAAATTATAACCGATTTAATGAGACCGAACTAATCCAACAAAACGATTTACACGTTTAGTCCCTTTTCATCCGTTTCCATACGTTTTTACCCATTTCTGTTTTTTACACGTTTTTATGCACGTGTTATGACCCGAATAAAATTATAACCGATTTAATGAGACCAAACTAATCCATCAACACAATTTACATGTTTAGTCCCTTTCATCCGTTTCCATACGTTTTTACCCATTTCTGTTTGTTTTTACACGTTTTTTATGCATGTGTTATGACCCGAATAAAATTATTACCGGTTTAATGAGACCGAACTAATACAACAACACGATTTACACATTTAGTCCCTTTTCATCCGTTTCCATATGTTTTTGCCCATTTCTGTTTGTTTTTACACGTTTTTTATGCATGTGTTATGACCCGAATAAAAAAAATAACCGATTTAATGAGACCGAACTAATCAACAACACGATTTACATGTTTAGACCCTTTTCATCCATTTCCATACGTTTTTACCCATTTCTGTTTATTTTTACACATTTTTTATGCATGTGTTATGACCCGAATAAAAAAATAACTGATTTAATGAGACCGAACTAATCTAACAACACGATTTACACGTTTAGTCCCTTTTCATCCATTTCCATACGTTTTTAACCAATTCTCTTTGTTTTTACACATTTTTTATGCATGTGTTATGTCCCGAATAAAAAAATAACCGATTTAATGAGACCGAACAAATCCTACAACACGATTTACTCGTTTAGTCCCTTTCCATCCGTTTTCATACGTTTTTACCCATATCTATTTGTTTTTACACGTTTTTTATGCATGTGTTATGATCCGAATAAAATTATAACCAATTTAATGAGACCGAACTAATCCAACAACACGATTTACACGTTTAGTCTCTTTTCATCCGTTTCCATACGTTTTTACCCATTTCTGTTTGTTTTTACACGTTTTTTATGCATGTGTTATGACCCGTATTAAGAAAAAAAAACCGATTTAATGAGACCGAACTAATCCAACAACAAGATTTACACGTTTAGTCCCTTTTCATCCATTTCTATACGTTTTTACCCATTTCGGTTTGTTTTTACATGTTTTATATGCATGTTTTATGACCCGAATAAAAAAATAACCGATTTAATGAGACCGAACTAATCCAATAACACGATTTGCAAGTTTAGTCCCTTTTCATCCGTTTCCTTACGTTTTTACCCATTTCTGTTTGTTTTTACACGTTTTTTATGCATGTGTTATGACCCGAATAAAAAATAACTGATTTAATGAGATCGAACTAATCCAACAACACGATTTACACGTTTAGTCCCTTTTCATCTGTTTCCATATGCTTTTACCCATTTCAGTTTTTTTTACACGTTTTTTATGCATGTATTATGACCCGAATAAAAAAATAACCGATTTAATGAGACCGAACTAATACAACAACATGATTTACACGTTTAGTCCCTTTTCATTCGTTTCCATACGTTTTTACCCATTTCGGTTTTTTTTTACACGTTTTTTATGCATGTGTCATGACCCGAATAAAAAAATAACCGATTTAATGAGACCGAACTAATCCAACAACACGATTTACACGTTTAGTCCCTTTTCATCCGTTTCCATACATTTTTACCCATTTCAGTTTGTTTTTACACATTTTTTATGCATGTGTTATGACCCGAATAAAATTATAACCGATTTAATGAGACCGAACTAATCCAACAAAACGATTTACACGTTTAGTCCCTTTTCATCCGTTTCCATACGTTTTTACCCATTTCTGTTTTTTTACACATTTTTATGCACGTGTTATGACCCGAATAAAATTATAACCGATTTAATGAGACCGAACTAATCCAACAACACAATTTACCCGTTTAGTCCCTTTTCATCCGTTTCCATACGTTTTTACCGATTTCTGTTTGTTTTTACACGTTTTTTATGCATGTGTTATGACCCGAATAAAATTATAACCGGTTTAATGAGACCGAACTAATCCAACAACACGATTTAAACGTTTAGTCCCTTTTCATCCGTTTCCATACGTTTTTGCCCATTTCTGTTTGTTTTTACACGTTTTTTATGCATGTGTTATGACCCGAATTAAAAAATAACCGATTTAATGAGACCGAACTAATCCAACAACACGATTTACATGTTTAGTCTCTTTTCATCCATTTCCATAAGTTTTTACCCATTTCGGTTTGTTTTTACATGTTTTTTATGCATGTGTTTAGACCCGAATAAAAAAATAACCGATTTAATGAGACCGAACTAATCCAACAACACGATTTACACGTTTAGTCCCTTTTCATCCATTTCCATACGTTTTTACCCATTTCTGTTTGTTTTTACACATTTTTTATGCATGTGTTATGACCCGAATAAAATTATAACCGATTTAATGAGACCGAACTAATCCAACAAAACGATTTACACGTTTAGTCCCTTTTCATCCGTTTCCATACGTTTTTACCCATTTCTGTTTTTTTACACGTTTTTATGCACGTGTTATGACCCGAATAAAATTATAACCGGTTTAATGAGACCGAACTAATCCATCAACACAATTTACATGTTTAGTCCCTTTTCATCCGTTTCCATACGTTTTTACCCATTTCTGTTTGTTTTTACACGTTTTTTATGCATGTGTTATGACCCGAATAAAATTATTACCGGTTTAATGAGACCGAACTAATACAACAACACGATTTACACATTTAGTCCCTTTTCATCCGTTTCCATATGTTTTTGCCCATTTCTGTTTGTTTTTACACGTTTTTTATGAATGTGTTATGACCCGAATAAAAAAAATAACCGATTTAATGAGACCGAACTAATCAACAACACGATTTACATGTTTAGACCCTTTTCATCCATTTCCATACGTTTTTACCCATTTCTGTTTATGTTTACACATTTTTTATGCATGTGTTATGACCCGAATAAAAAAATAACCGATTTAATGAGACCGAACTAATCTAACAACACGATTTACACGTTTAGTCCCTTTTCATCCATTTCCATACGTTTTAAATCAATTCTGTTTGTTTTTACACATTTTTTATGCATGTGTTATGTCCCGAATAAAAAAATAACCGATTTAATGAGACCGAACAAATCCTACAACACGATTTACTCGTTTAGTCCCTTTCCATCCGTTTTCATACGTTTTTACCCATATCTATTTGTGTTTACACGTTTTTTATACATGTGTTATGACCCGAATAAAATTATAACCGATTTAATGAGACCGAACTAATCCAACAACACGATTTACACGTTTAGTCTCTTTTCATCCGTTTCCATACGTTTTTACCCATTTCTGTTTGTTTTTACACGTTTTTTATGCATGTGTTATGACCCGTATTAAGAAAAAAAAAACCGATTTAATGAGACCGAACTAATCCAACAACAAGATTTACACGTTTAGTCCCTTTTCATCCATTTCTATACGTTTTTACCCATTTCGGTTTGTTTTTACATGTTTTTTATGCATGTGTTATGACCCGAATAAAAAAGTAACCGATTTAATGAGACCGAACTAATCCAATAACACGATTTGCAAGTTTAGTCCCTTTTCATCCGTTTCCTTACGTTTTTACCCATTTCTGTTTGTTTTTACACGTTTTTTATGCATGTGTTATGACCCGAATAAAAAATAACTGATTTAATGAGACCGAACTAATCCAACAACACGATTTACACGTTTAGTCCCTTTTCATCCGTTTCCATACGCTTTTACCCATTTCTGTTTGATTTTACACGTTTTTTATGCATGTATTATGACCCGAATAAAAAAATAACCGATTTAATGAGACCGAACTAATACAACAACACGATTTACACGTTTAGTCCCTTTTCATTCGTTTCCATACGTTTTTACCCATTTCGGTTTTTTTTTACACGTTTTTTATGCATGTGTCATGACCCGAATAAAAAAATAACCGATTTAATGAGACCGAACTAATCCAACAACACGATTTACACGTTTAGTCCCTTTTCATCCGTTTCCATACGTTTTTACCCATTTCTGTTTGTTTTTACACATTTTTTATGCATGTGTTATGACCCGAATAAAATTATAACCGATTTAATGAGACCGAACTAATCCAACAAAACGATTTACACGTTTAGTCCCTTTTCATCCGTTTCCATACGTTTTTACCCATTTCTGTTTTTTTACACATTTTTATGCACGTGTTATGACCCGAATAAAATTATAACCGATTTAATGAGACCGAACTAATCCAACAACACAATTTACACGTTTAGTCCCTTTTCATCCGTTTCCATACGTTTTTACCCATTTCTGTTTGTTTTTACACGTTTTTTATGCATGTGTTATGACCCGAATAAAATTATAACCGGTTTAATGAGACCGAACTAATCCAACAACACGATTTACACGTTTAGTCCCTTTTCATCCGTTTCCATACGTTTTTGCCCATTTCTGTTTGTTTTTACACGTTTTTTATGCATGTGTTATGACCCGAATAAAAAAATAACCGATTTAATGAGACCGAACTAATCCAACAACACGATTTACATGTTTAGTCTCTTTTCATCCATTTCCATAAGTTTTTACCCATTTCGGTTTGTTTTTACATGTTTTTTATGCATGTGTTATGACCCGAATAAAAAAATAACCGATTTAATGAGACCGAACTAATCCAACAACACGATTTACACGTTTAGTCCCTTTTCATCCGTTTCCATACGTTTTTCCCATTTCTGTTTGTTTTTACACATTTTTTATGCATGTGTTATGACCCGAATAAAATTATAACCGATTTAATGAGACCGAACTAATCCAACAAAACGATTTACACGTTTAGTCCCTTTTCATCCGTTTCCATACGTTTTTACCCATTTCTGTTTTTTACACGTTTTTATGCACGTGTTATGACCCGAATAAAATTATAACCGATTTAATGAGACCGAACTAATCCAACAACACAATTTACACGTTTAGTCCTTTTTCATCCGTTTCTATACGTTTTTACCCATTTCTGTTTGTTTTTACACGTTTTTTATGCATGTGTTATGACCCGAATAAAATTATTACCGGTTTAATGAAACCGAACTAATACAACAACACGATTTACACATTTAGTCCCTTTTCATCCGTTTCCATATGTTTTTGCCCATTTCTGTTTGTTTTTATACGTTTTTTATGCATGTGTTATGACCCGAATAAAAAAAATAACCGATTTAATGAGACCGAACTAATCCAACAACACGATTTACATGTTTAGACCCTTTTCATCCATTTCCATACGTTTTTACCCATTTCTGTTTATTTTTACACATTTTTTATGCATGTGTTATGACCCGAATAAAAAAATAACCGATTTAATGAGACCGAACTAATCTAACAACACGATTTACATGTTTAGTCCCTTTTCATCCATTTCCATACGTTTTTAACCAATTCTGTTTGTTTTTACACATTTTTTATGCATGTGTTATGTACCGAATAAAAAAATAACCGATTTAATGAGACCAAACAAATCCTACAACACGATTTACTCGTTTAGTCCCTTTCCATCCGTTTTCATACGTTTTTACCCATATCTATTTGTTTTTACACGTTTTTTATGCATGTGTTATGACCCGAATAAAATTATAACCGATTTAATGAGACCGAACTAATCCAACAACACGATTTACACGTTTAGTCTCTTTTCATCCATTTCCATACGTTTTTACCCATTTCTGTTTGTTTTTACACGTTTTTTATGCATGTGTTATGACCCGTATTAAGAAAAAAAAACCGATTTAATGAGACCGAACTAATCCAACAATAAGATTTACACGTTTAGTCCCTTTTCATCCATTTCTATTCGTTTTTACCCATTTCGGTTTGTTTTTACATGTTTTTTATGCATGTGTTATGACCCGAATAAAAAAATAACCGATTTAATGAGACCGAACTAATCCAATAACACGATTTGCAAGTTTAGTCCCTTTTCATCCGTTTCCTTACGTTTTTACCCATTTCTGTTTGTTTTTACACGTTTTTTATGCATGTGTTATGACCCGAATAAAAAATAACTGATTTAATGAGACCGAACTAATCCAACAACACGATTTACACGTTTAGTCCCTTTTCATCCGTTTCCATACGCTTTTACCCATTTCTGTTTGATTTTACACGTTTTTTATGCATGTGTTTTGACCCGAATAAAATTATAACCGATTTAATGAGAACGAACTAATCCAACAACACGATATACACGTTTAGTCCCTTTTCATCCATTTCTATACGTTTTTACCCATTTCGGTTTGTTTTTACATGTTTTTTATGCATGTGTTATGACCCGAATAAAAAAATAACCGATTTAATGAGACCGAACTAATCCAATAACACGATTTGCAAGTTTAGTCCCTTTTCATCCGTTTCCTTACGTTTTTACCCATTTCTGTTTGTTTTTACACGTTTTTTTTGCATGTGTTATGACCCGAATAAAAAATAACTGATTTAATGAGACCGAACTAATCCAACAACACGATTTACACGTTTAGTCCCTTTTCATCCGTTTCCATACGCTTTTACCCATTTTTGTTTGTTTTTACACGTTTTTTATGCATGTGTTATGACCCGAATAAAATTATAACTGGTTTAATGAGGCCGAACTAATCCAACAACACGATTTACACGTTTAGTCCCTTTTCATCCGTTTCCATACGTTTTTCCCATTTCTGTTTGTTTTTACACATTTTTTATGCATGTGTTATGACCCGAATAAAATTATAACCGATTTAATGAGACCGAACTAATCCAACAAAACGATTTACACGTTTAGTCCCTTTTCATCCGTTTCCATACGTTTTTACCCATTTCTGTTTTTTACACGTTTTTATGCACGTGTTATGACCCGAATAAAATTATAACCGATTTAATGAGACCGAACTAATCCAACAATACAATTTACACGTTTAGTCCTTTTTCATCCGTTTCTATACGTTTTTACCCATTTCTGTTTGTTTTTACACGTTTTTTATGCATGTGTTATGACCCGAATAAAATTATTACCGGTTTAATGAGACCGAACTAATACAACAACACGATTTACACATTTAGTCCCTTTTCATCCGTTTCCATATGTTTTTGCCCATTTCTGTTTGTTTTTATACGTTTTTTATGCATGTGTTATGACCCGAATAAAAAAAATAACCGATTTAATGAGACCGAACTAATCCAACAACACGATTTACATGTTTAGACCCTTTTCATCCATTTCCATACGTTTTTACCCATTTCTGTTTATTTTTACACATTTTTTATGCATGTGTTATGACCCGAATAAAAAAATAACCGATTTAATGAGACCGAACTAATCTAACAACACGATTTACACGTTTAGTCCCTTTTCATCCATTTCCATACGTTTTTAACCAATTCTGTTTGTTTTTACACATTTTTTATGCATGTGTTATGTACCGAATAAAAAAATAACCGATTTAATGAGACCGAACAAATCCTACAACACGATTTACTCGTTTAGTCCCTTTCCATCCGTTTTCATACGTTTTTACCCATATCTATTTGTTTTTACACGTTTTTTATGCATGTGTTATGACCCGAATAAAATTATAACCGATTTAATGAGACCGAACTAATCCAACAACACGATTTACACGTTTAGTCTCTTTTCATCCGTTTCCATACGTTTTTACCCATTTCTGTTTGTTTTTACACGTTTTTTATGCATGTGTTATGACCCGTATTAAGAAAAAAAAACCGATTTAATGAGACCGAACTAATCCAACAATAAGATTTACACGTTTAGTCCCTTTTCATCCATTTCTATTCGTTTTTACCCATTTCGGTTTGTTTTTACATGTTTTTTATGCATGTGTTATGACCCGAATAAAAAAATAACCGATTTAATGAGACCGAACTAATCCAATAACACGATTTGCAAGTTTAGTCCCTTTTCATCCGTTTCCTTACGTTTTTACCCATTTCTGTTTGTTTTTACACGTTTTTTATGCATGTGTTATGACCCGAATAAAAAATAACTGATTTAATGAGACCGAACTAATCCAACAACACGATTTACACGTTTAGTCCCTTTTCATCCGTTTCCATACGCTTTTACCCATTTCTGTTTGATTTTACACGTTTTTTATGCATGTGTTTTGACCCGAATAAAATTATAACCGATTTAATGAGAACGAACTAATCCAACAACACGACATACACGTTTAGTCCCTTTTCATCCATTTCTATACGTTTTTACCCATTTCGGTTTGTTTTTACATGTTTTTTATGCATGTGTTATGACCCGAATAAAAAAATAACCGATTTAATGAGACCGAACTAATCCAATAACACGATTTGCAAGTTTAGTCCCTTTTCATCCGTTTCCTTACGTTTTTACCCATTTCTGTTTGTTTTTACACGTTTTTTTTGCATGTGTTATGACCCGAATAAAAAATAACTGATTTAATGAGACCGAACTAATCCAACAACACGATTTACACGTTTAGTCCCTTTTCATCCGTTTCCATACGCTTTTACCCATTTTTGTTTGTTTTTACACGTTTTTTATGCATGTGTTATGACCCGAATAAAATTATAACTGGTTTAATGAGGCCGAACTAATCCAACAACACGATTTACACATTTAGTCCCTTTTCATCCGTTTCCATATGTTTTTGCCCATTTCTGTTTGTTTTTACACGTTTTTTATGCATGTGTTATGACCCGAATAAAAAAAATAACCGATTTAATGAGACCGAACTAATCCAACAACACGATTTACATGTTTAGACCCTTTTCATCCATTCCATACGTTTTTACCCATTTCTGTTTATTTTTAAACATTTTTTATGCATGTGTTATGACCCGAATAAAAAAATAACCGATTTAATGAGACCGAACTAATCTAACAACACGATTTACACGTTTAGTCCCTTTTCATCCATTTCCATACGTTTTTAACCAATTCTGTTTGTTTTTACACATTTTTTATGCATGTGTTATGACCCGAATAAAAAAATAACCGATTTAATGAGACCGAACAAATCCTACAACACGATTTACTCGTTTAGTCCCTTTCCATCCATTTCCATACGTTTTTACCCATATCTGTTTGTTTTTACACATTTTTTATGCATGTATTATGACCCGAATAAAAAAAATAACCAATTTAATGAGACCGAACAAATCCAACAACACGATTTACACGTTTAATCCCTTTTCATCCGTTTCCATACGTTTTACCCATTTCTGTTTGTTTTTACACGTTTTTTATGCATGTTTTATGACCCGAATAAAAAAATAACCGATTTAATGAGACCGAACTAATCCAACAACACGATTTACTCGTTTAGTCCCTTTTCATCCGTTTCCATACGTTTTTACCCATATCTGTTTGTTTTTACACGTTTTTTATGCATGTGTTATGACCCGAATAAAATTATAACCGATTTAATGAGACCGAACTAATCCAACAACACGATTTACACGTTTAGTCTCTTATCATCCGTTTCCATACGTTTTTATCCATTTCTGTTTGTTTTTAAACGTTTTTTATGCATGTGTTATGACCCGAATAAAAAAAAAACGATTTTATGAGCCCGAACTAATCCAACAACAAGATTTACACGTTTAGTCCCTTTTCATCCGTTTCTATACATTTTTACCCATTTCGTTTTGTTTTTACACGTTTTTTATACATGTGTCATGACCGGAATAAAAAAATAACCGATTTAATGAGACCGAACTAATCCAACAACACGATTTACACGTTTAGTCCCTTTTCATCCTTTTCCATACGTTTTTAATCATTTCTGTTTGTTTTTACACCTTTTTTATGCATGTGTTATGACCCGAATAAAATTATAACCGATTTAATGAGACCGAACGAATCCAACAAAACGATTTACACGTTTAGTCCCTTTTCATCCGTTTCCATACGTTTTTACCCATTTCTGTTTTTTTACACGTTTTTATGCACGTGTTATGACCCGAATAAAACTATAACCGATTTAATGAGACCGAACTAATCCAACAACACAATTTACACGTTTAGTCCCTTTTCATCCGTTTCCATACGTTTTTACCCATTTCTGTTTGTTTTTACACGTTTTTTATGCATGTGTTATGACCCGAAAAAAATTATAACCGGTTTAATGAGACCGAACTAATCCAACAACACGATTTACACATTTAGTCCCTTTTCATCCGTTTCCATATGTTTTTGCCCATTTCTGTTTGTTTTTACACGTTTTTTATGCATGTGTTATGACCCGAATAAAAAAAATAACCGATTTAATGAGACCGAACTAATCCAACAACACGATTTACATGTTTAGACCCTTTTCATCCATTCCATACGTTTTTACCCATTTCTGTTTATTTTTACACTTTTTTTATGCATGTGTTATAACCCGAATAAAAAAATAACCGATTTAATGAGACCGAACTAATCTAACAACACGATTTACACGTTTAGTCCCTTTTCATCCATTTCCATACGTTTTTAACCAATTCTGTTTGTTTTTACACATTTTTTATGCATGTGTTATGACCCGAATAAAAAAATAACCGATTTAATGAGACCGAACTAATCTAACAACACGATTTACACGTTTAGTCCCTTTTCATCCATTTCCATACGTTTTTAACCAATTCTGTTTGTTTTTACACATTTTTTATGCATGTGTTATGTACCGAATAAAAAAATAACCGATTTAATGAGACCGAACAAATCCTACAACACGATTTACTCGTTTAGTCCATTTCCATCCGTTTTCATACGTTTTTACCCATATCTATTTGTTTTTACACGTTTTTTATGCATGTGTTATGACCCGAATAAAATTATAACCGATTTAATGAGACCGAACTAATCCAACAACACGATTTACACGTTTAGTCTCTTTTCATCCGTTTCCATACGTTTTTACCCATTTCTGTTTGTTTTTACACGTTTTTTATGCATGTGTTATGACCCGTATTAAGAAAAAAAAACCGATTTAATGAGACCGAACTAATCCAACAACAAGATTTACACGTTTAGTCCCTTTTCATCCATTTCTATTCGTTTTTACCCATTTCGGTTTGTTTTTACATGTTTTTTATGCATGTGTTATGACCCGAATAAAAAAATAACCGATTTAATGAGACCGAACTAATCCAATAACACGATTTGCAAGTTTAGTCCCTTTTCATCCGTTTCCTTACGTTTTTACCCATTTCTGTTTGTTTTTACACGTTTTTTATGCATGTGTTATGACCCGAATAAAAAATAACCGATTTAATGAGAACGAACTAATCCAACAACACGATATACACGTTTAGTCCATTTTCATCCATTTCTATACGTTTTTACCCATTTCGGTTTGTTTTTACATGTTTTTTATGCATGTGTTATGACCCGAATAAAAAAATAACCGATTTAATGAGACCGAACTAATCCAATAACACGATTTGCAAGTTTAGTCCCTTTTCATCCGTTTCCTTACGTTTTTACCCATTTCTGTTTGTTTTTACACGTTTTTTTTGCATGTGTTATGACCCGAATAAAAAATAACTGATTTAATGAGACCGAACTAATCCAACAACACGATTTACACGTTTAGTCCCTTTTCATCCGTTTCCATACGCTTTTACCCATTTTTGTTTGTTTGTTATGACCCGAATAAAATTATAACTGGTTTAATGAGGCCGAACTAATCCAACAACACGATTTACACATTTAGTCCCTTTTCATCCGTTTCCATATGTTTTTGCCCATTTCTGTTTGTTTTTACACGTTTTTTATGCATGTGTTATGACCCGAATAAAAAAAATAACCGATTTAATGAGACCGAACTAATCCAACAACACGATTTACATGTTTAGACCCTTTTCATCCATTCCATACGTTTTTACCCATTTCTGTTTATTTTTAAACATTTTTTATGCATGTGTTATGACCCGAATAAAAAAATAACCGATTTAATGAGACCGAACTAATCTAACAACACGATTTACACGTTTAGTCCCTTTTCATCCATTTCCATACGTTTTTAACCAATTCTGTTTGTTTTTACACATTTTTTATGCATGTGTTATGACCCGAATAAAAAAATAACCGATTTAATGAGACCGAACAAATCCTACAACACGATTTACTCGTTTAGTCCCTTTCCATCCATTTCCATACGTTTTTACCCATATCTGTTTGTTTTTACACATTTTTTATGCATGTATTATGACCCGAATAAAAAAAATAACCAATTTAATGAGACCGAACAAATCCAACAACACGATTTACACGTTTAATCCCTTTTCATCCGTTTCCATACGTTTTACCCATTTCTGTTTGTTTTTACACGTTTTTTATGCATGTGTTATGACCCGAATAAAAAAATAACCGATTTAATGAGACCGAACTAATCCAACAACACGATTTACTCGTTTAGTCCCTTTTCATCCGTTTCCATACGTTTTTACCCATATCTGTTTGTTTTTACACGTTTTTTATGCATGTGTTATGACCCGAATAAAATTATAACCGATTTAATGAGACCGAACTAATCCAACAACACGATTTACACGTTTAGTCTCTTATCATCCGTTTCCATACGTTTTTATCCATTTCTGTTTGTTTTTAAACGTTTTTTATGCATGTGTTATGACCCGAATAAAAAAAAAAACGATTTTATGAGCCCGAACTAATCCAACAACAAGATTTACACGTTTAGTCCCTTTTCATCCGTTTCTATACATTTTTACCCATTTCGTTTTGTTTTTACACGTTTTTTATACATGTGTCATGATCGGAATAAAAAAATAACCGATTTAATGAGACCGAACTAATCCAACAACACGATTTACACGTTTAGTCCCTTTTCATCCTTTTCCATACGTTTTTAATCATTTCTGTTTGTTTTTACACCTTTTTTATGCATGTGTTATGACCCGAATAAAATTATAACCGATTTAATGAGACCGAACGAATCCAACAAAACGATTTACACGTTTAGTCCCTTTTCATCCGTTTCCATACGTTTTTACCCATTTCTGTTTTTTTACACGTTTTTATGCACGTGTTATGACCCGAATAAAACTATAACCGATTTAATGAGACCGAACTAATCCAACAACACAATTTACACGTTTAGTCCCTTTTCATCCGTTTCCATACGTTTTTACCCATTTCTGTTTGTTTTTACACGTTTTTTATGCATGTGTTATGACCCGAAAAAAATTATAACCGGTTTAATGAGACCGAACTAATCCAACAACACGATTTACACATTTAGTCCCTTTTCATCCGTTTCCATATGTTTTTGCCCATTTCTGTTTGTTTTTACACGTTTTTTATGCATGTGTTATGACCCGAATAAAAAAAATAACCGATTTAATGAGACCGAACTAATCCAACAACACGATTTACATGTTTAGACCCTTTTCATCCATTCCATACGTTTTTACCCATTTCTGTTTATTTTTACACATTTTTTATGCATGTGTTATAACCCGAATAAAAAAATAACCGATTTAATGAGACCGAACTAATCTAACAACACGATTTACACGTTTAGTCCCTTTTCATCCATTTCCATACGTTTTTAACCAATTCTGTTTGTTTTTACACATTTTTTATGCATGTGTTATGACCCGAATAAAAAAATAACCGATTTAATGAGACCGAACTAATCTAACAACACGATTTACACGTTTAGTCCCTTTTCATCCATTTCCATACGTTTTTAACCAATTCTGTTTGTTTTTACACATTTTTTATGCATGTGTTATGTACCGAATAAAAAAATAACCGATTTAATGAGACCGAACAAATCCTACAACACGATTTACTCGTTTAGTCCATTTCCATCCGTTTTCATACGTTTTTACCCATATCTATTTGTTTTTACACGTTTTTTATGCATGTGTTATGACCCGAATAAAATTATAACCGATTTAATGAGACCGAACTAATCCAACAACACGATTTACACGTTTAGTCTCTTTTCATCCGTTTCCATACGTTTTTACCCATTTCTGTTTGTTTT
This sequence comes from Artemisia argyi, assembly GCA_030686995.1. NCBI lineage: Eukaryota > Viridiplantae > Streptophyta > Magnoliopsida > Asterales > Asteraceae > Artemisia > Artemisia argyi. The sequence continues at coordinate 44,976 of JARVZY010002873.1, forward strand.
TACACGTTTTTTATGCATGTGTTATGACCCGTATTAAGAAAAAAAAACCGATTTAATGAGACCGAACTAATCCAACAACAAGATTTACACGTTTAGTCCCTTTTCATCCATTTCTATTCGTTTTTACCCATTTCGGTTTGTTTTTACATGTTTTTTATGCATGTGTTATGACCCGAATAAAAAAATAACCGATTTAATGAGACCGAACTAATCCAATAACACGATTTGCAAGTTTAGTCCCTTTTCATCCGTTTCCTTACGTTTTTACCCATTTCTGTTTGTTTTTACACGTTTTTTATGCATGTGTTATGACCCGAATAAAAAATAACTGATTTAATGAGACCGAACTAATCCAACAACACGATTTACACGTTTAGTCCCTTTTCATCCGTTTCCATACGCTTTTACCCATTTCTGTTTGATTTTACACGTTTTTTATGCATGTGTTTTGACCCGAATAAAATTATAACCGATTTAATGAGAACGAACTAATCCAACAACACGATATACACGTTTAGTCCCTTTTCATCCATTTCTATACGTTTTTACCCATTTCGGTTTGTTTTTACATGTTTTTTATGCATGTGTTATGACCCGAATAAAAAAATAACCGATTTAATGAGACCGAACTAATCCAATAACACGATTTGCAAGTTTAGTCCCTTTTCATCCGTTTCCTTACGTTTTTACCCATTTCTGTTTGTTTTTACACGTTTTTTTTGCATGTGTTATGACCCGAATAAAAAATAACTGATTTAATGAGACCGAACTAATCCAACAACACGATTTACACGTTTAGTCCCTTTTCATCCGTTTCCATACGCTTTTACCTATTTTTGTTTGTTTTTACACGTTTTTTATGCATGTGTTATGACCCGAATAAAATTATAACTGGTTTAATGAGGCCGAACTAATCCAACAACACGATTTACACATTTAGTCCCATTTCATCCGTTTCCATATGTTTTTGCCCATTTCTGTTTGTTTTTACACGTTTTTTATGCATGTGTTATGACCCGAATAAAAAAAATAACCGATTTAATGAGACCGAACTAATCCAACAACACGATTTACATGTTTAGACCCTTTTCATCCATTCCATACGTTTTTACCCATTTCTGTTTATTTTTAAACATTTTTTATGCATGTGTTATGACCCGAATAAAAAAATAACCGATTTAATGAGACCGAACTAATCTAACAACACGATTTACACGTTTAGTCCCTTTTCATCCATTTCCATACGTTTTTAACCAATTCTGTTTGTTTTTACACATTTTTTATGCATGTGTTATGACCCGAATAAAAAAATAACCGATTTAATGAGACCGAACAAATCCTACAACACGATTTACTCGTTTAGTCCCTTTCCATCCGTTTCCATACGTTTTTACCCATATCTGTTTGTTTTTACACATTTTTTATGCATGTATTATGACCCGAATAAAAAAAATAACCAATTTAATGAGACCGAACAAATCCAACAACACGATTTACACGTTTAATCCCTTTTCATCCGTTTCCATACGTTTTACCCATTTCTGTTTGTTTTTACACGTTTTTTATGCATGTGTTATGACCCGAATAAAAAAATAACCGATTTAATGAGACCGAACTAATCCAACAACACGATTTACTCGTTTAGTCCCTTTTCATCCGTTTCCATATGTTTTTACCCATATCTGTTTGTTTTTACACGTTTTTTATGCATGTGTTATGACCCGAATAAAATTATAACCGATTTAATGAGACCGAACTAATCCAACAACACGATTTACACGTTTAGTCTCTTATCATCCGTTTCCATACGTTTTTATCCATTTCTTTTTTTTTTTTTTGGGTAAAGGGGAATAATCCTGTACCCCGGTAAATCACATTAACCAAAAATCATTTAAGTACAATGGATATGGGTGAAATCCCATATCAAAGCCCGTTACATAGGCATAAACATTTCTTTGAAACAAGAAAAGAACCACTACCACATAAACAAAACATGACTACAATAAGACCAACTACTACCTAGTCCGACCTTGGAGCTTGAAATCATCATAATAGGCAGCCAAGTGTCTTGGTAACTCGTGTAGCTGATCCGTAAAGTCATCATACTCGTCGTACTCATCCTGGTTCTGTCCACCACCCGTTGATGATAATGTACTCTTGGGCATATCATATAAATTCACATACTCATCAAACGGATCAAGAACCTCATCCACCTCGCTGTCAGAATCAATTACATCACCAACCTTAGAGAAAGGGTTACTTCTTTTAGTAGTCGAGTTAACAAGGGATAAGGAAGAACTAGACGGATCAGCCTCCTTACCCTTATCCAAAAGTAAACTTCCAGGCGGCTCATGTAACGAAATATCATTAATGGAGGAGACACAATCAGTATCCGCCATTACACAACCATTATAACCATCCTTAGGCACTTCATCCTTAGGAATATCAATCACTTTATCATTCTCCATACGTTGATCAATATAACTCTTCAATTCAGCCACGTTGATATCATCATTGAAGTACTTTCCATCCGTATTAGAGCTGTTGGAAACATCATTAGGCACCTTTGGAGTAGGATGTGGTTGTTCAGTGTCATTAGGCTTATCACAAACCAACTCCGATCCCTCCATAGAGATAAGAGGGGAATTAACCTTAGGTATAGACGTAGTAGCCTGGTTGTTATTACTAGGCTTAGATACGGGACGATATATCAATTTAGGCTTACCCGACACCCTCACCTTTTTAACACCCTTAGATTTACTCTTTGCAGCCTCGCCACCATCATCCACACGTACTGTACGTATAACTTCCTTCTCTTTCCTATAGCACTCCTTATCAACATGATCAAAAGTTTTACATATAGAACATCGAGGCGGCTTATATTCAAACTCAATATCAATTCTAACCATACGATGCTCATTAGTCTTTGGAATAGGAACTGCCACAACAAGAGATTCCACATAATCATTATCAGCCGAGATCTCAACTAAAACACGAGCATACGAATTCATACCCCACGACTTGAGGCACATATTACTTGTGTGTTCATCATACATAATGATTCGTCCAAGTTTAGTCGCGATCACATTCAGCCCCACCTTAGAATATGCCACGACCGGCACGTTATACATTTTAACCCAAACATGAACCTTCTTAATTGCATGTTTAATCAAATCAGAATTAGGGTTCCAAATGTGGAGAATGAGTGGAATAGACCTAATTCGCCAAGAACCATGATTAAGAACATTTTCCATACCTTCCCTACTTGAGAACTGAAACATAAAGAACCCTTGATGTATCATGACATGCATAAGCCCGAATTTCTTCCAAACGTTACGCACAAAATTTTGGACAACAGGAAACGCAGGCCTTTGTCCAACAAAATAGCCATAAAGAGAATTATTAAATCGTGAGCAAATTGTTTCCACCTCTTCATGCGGTATTACAGCATCAGCCAAAGTTAAATCGACCTTAGCATCATGATTAACAACCTCATCGACCCTCGTAATACCAACAGCAGCATGGCTATTTTCATCGATCAAAACAGAAGTAGATGTAGAGCATCCCACCTCAGAACCGTCCAACTTGGACTCAATAACACGAACATCGACATTAGCAGCTTCAAACATGTGGTTATCATCCTTAGAATCCATGTTAACAAAAGCAGCTGTATCATCATTCAAACCAATAGCAGGTTCACGAGTATTAACACAACGATATGGCAACCTATGTGTACCATCTCTCCTCGAACCAGTACCATCAGATTTTTTAAACTGTTTAGACAAATCACTCAACACCGAACTACCCTCATTCAACTTTGAAGCCCTATTCGAATTGTTGAGAAAACCTTTCTCCATCTCTCTCATAAACCCACTTCCAATCAATAATCAAACTAAGACCACGACACACACCAGTCCCTAAGAATTAGGGTTTTGTACCACAATATCTTCCACGCAGAATTGAGTAAAACGTTATCGCACACAACCACAGCTTGCACGCTAAATCACAAACCCTAAACCAGGGTATCGAATATGAATGGATACACAATAGCAGCAAGAAGCACCAAATCACTTGTACACAATAGAAAAAACGAAACCCAACAAGAATCGTTAAACCTTGAGCCCTTAATCCTTAACAGAATTAAATATTGTGTAACAAGAAAGAGATCGACAAAAATATATAGAACACAAAGCAAATTCGATCAATATGAAACCCTAAAGGCGGTTACAAAAGAATCCTAATAATCGGATTTGAGGTTTGGGATTAATAATGTAACCGACCCAAGAAAAACCCTAAAAGCGATTTAGGGTAAAGATAAAAACGATTAAACAAGCCCTCCAAACCAGAAGATTATGTGAGAACAGCAGCAATGAAAGTAGAATTAATGAGAAACACTAACTCTAATCAAACAATCAAGGCAAATTACAGCAGAAAACACATGAAAAAATGGTTATAGATGAAGATCGATTAGGATTAGGGAGGGGGTAGTTAATCGCCAGAGAGAGAATAATATTAGGGTTTTTATCCATTTCTGTTTGTTTTTAAACGTTTTTTATGCATGTGTTATGACCCGAATAAAAAAAAACGATTTAATGAGCCCGAACTAATCCAACAACAAGATTTACACGTTTAGTCCCTTTTCATCCGTTTCTATACATTTTTACCCATTTCGGTTTGTTTTTACACGTTTTTTATACATGTGTCATGACCGGAATAAAAAAATAACCGATTTAATGAGACCGAACTAATCCAACAACACGATTTACACGTTTAGTCCCTTTTCATCCTTTTCCATACGTTTTTAATCATTTCTGTTTGTTTTTACACCTTTTTTATGCATGTGTTATGACCCGAATAAAATTATAACCGATTTAATGAGACCGAACGAATCCAACAAAACGATTTACACGTTTAGTCCCTTTTCATCCGTTTCCATACGTTTTTACCCATTTCTGTTTTTTTACACGTTTTTATGCACGTGTTATGACCCGAATAAAACTATAACCGATTTAATGAGACCGAACTAATCCAACAACACAATTTACACGTTTAGTCCCTTTTCATCCGTTTCCATACGTTTTTACCCATTTCTGTTTGTTTTTACACGTTTTTTATGCATGTGTTATGACCCGAAAAAAATTATAACCGGTTTAATGAGACCGAACTAATCCAACAACACGATTTACACATTTAGTCCCTTTTCATCCGTTTCCATATGTTTTTGCCCATTTCTGTTTGTTTTTACACGTTTTTTATGCATGTGTTATGACCCGAATAAAAAAAATAACCGATTTAATGAGACCGAACTAATCCAACAACACGATTTACATGTTTAGACCCTTTTCATCCATTCCATACGTTTTTACCCATTTCTTTTTATTTTTACACATTTTTTATGCATGTGTTATAACCCGAATAAAAAAATAACCGATTTAATGAGACCGAACTAATCTAACAACACGATTTACACGTTTAGTCCCTTTTCATCCATTTCCATACGTTTTTAACCAATTCTGTTTGTTTTTACACATTTTTTATGCATGTGTTATGACCCGAATAAAAAAATAACCGATTTAATGAGACCGAACAAATCCTACTACACGATTTACTCGTTTAGTCCTTTTCCATCCGTTTCCATACGTATTTACCCATATCTATTTGTTTTTACACGTTTTTTATGCATGTGTTATGACCCGAATAAAATTATAACCGATTTAATGAGACCGAACTAATCCAACAACACGATTTACACGTTTAGTCCCTTTTCATCCGTTTCCATACGTTTGTACCCATTTCTGTTTGTTTTTACATGTTTTTTATGCATGTGTTATGACCCGAATAAAAAAATAACCGATTTAATGAGACCGAACTAATACAACAACACGATTTACACGTTTAGTCCCTTTTCATTCGTTTCCATACGTTTTTACCCATTTCGGTTTTTTTTTACACGTTTTTTATGCATGTGTCATGACCCGAATAAAAAAATAACCGATTTAATGAGACCGAACTAATCCAACAACACGATTTACACGTTTAGTCCCTTTTCATCCGTTTCCATACGTTTTTACCTATTTCTGTTTGTTTTTACACATTTTTTATGCATGTGTTATGACCCGAATAAAATTATAACCGATTTAATGAGACCGAACTAATCCAACAAAACAATTTACACGTTTAGTCCCTTTTCATCCGTTTCCATACGTTTTTACCCATTTCTGTTTTTTTACACATTTTTATGCACGTGTTATGACCCGAATAAAATTATAACCGATTTAATGAGACCGAACTAATCCAACAACACAATTTACACGTTTAGTCCTTTTTCATCCGTTTCCATACGTTTTTACCGATTTCTGTTTGTTTTTACACGTTTTTTATGCATGTGTTATGACCCGAATAAAATTATAACCGGTTTAATGAGACCGAACTAATCCAACAACACGATTTACATGTTTAGTCCCTTTTCATCCGTTTCCATACGTTTTTGCCCATTTCTGTTTGTTTTTACACGTTTTTTATGCATGTGTTATGACCCGAATAAAAAAATAACCGATTTAATGAGACCGAACTAATCTAACAACACGATTTACATGTTTAGTCTCTTTTCATCCATTTCCATAAGTTTTTACCCATTTCGGTTTGTTTTTACATGTTTTTTATGCATGTGTTATGACCCGAATAAAAAAATAACCGATTTAATGAGACCGAACTAATCCAACAACACGATTTACACGTTTAGTCCCTTTTCATCCGTTTCCATACGTTTTTACCCATTTCTGTTTGTTTTTACACATTTTTTATGCATGTGTTATGACCCGAATAAAATTATAACCGATTTAATGAGACCGAACTAATCCAACAAAACGATTTACACGTTTAGTCCCTTTTCATCCGTTTCCATACGTTTTTACCCATTTCTGTTTTTTACACGTTTTTATGCACGTGTTATGACCCGAATAAAATTATAACCGATTTAATGAGACCGAACTAATCCATCAACACAATTTACATGTTTTGTCCCTTTTCATCCGTTTCCATACGTTTTTACCCATTTCTGTTTGTTTTTACACGTTTTTTATGCATGTGTTATGACCCGAATAAAATTATTACCGGTTTAATGAGACCGAATTAATACAACAACACGATTTACACATTTAGTCCCTTTTCATCCGTTTCCATATGTTTTTGCCCATTTTTGTTTGTTTTTACACGTTTTTTATGCATGTGTTATGACCCGAATAAAAAAAATAACCGATTTAATGAGACCGAACTAATCAACAACACGATTTACATGTTTAGACCCTTTTCATCCATTTCCATACGTTTTTACCCATTTCTGTTTATTTTTACACATTTTTTATGCATGTGTTATGACCCGAATAAAAAAATAACCGATTTAATGAGACCGAACTAATCTAACAACACGATTTATAAGTTTAGTCACTTTTCATCCATTTCCATACGTTTTTAACCAATTCTGTTTGTTTTTACACATTTTTTATGCATGTGTTATGTCCCGAATAAAAAAATAACCGATTTAATGAGACCGAACAAATCCTACAACACGATTTACTCGTTTAGTCCCTTTCCATCCGTTTTCATACGTTTTTACCCATATCTATTTGTTTTTACACGTTTTTTATGCATGTGTTATGACCCGAATAAAATTATAACCGATTTAATGAGACCGAACTAATCCAACAACACGATTTACACGTTTAGTCTCTTTTCATCCGTTTCCATACGTTTTTACCCATTTCTGTTTGTTTTTACACGTTTTTTATGCATGTGTTATGACCCGTATTAAGAAAAAAAAACCGATTTAATGAGACCGAACTAATCCAACAACAAGATTTACACGTTTAGTCCCTTTTCATCCATTTCTATACGTTTTTACCCATTTCGGTTTGTTTTTACATGTTTTTTATGCATGTGTTATGACCCGTATTAAGAAAAAAAAACCGATTTAATGAGACCGAACTAATCCAACAACAAGATTTACACGTTTAGTCCCTTTTCATCCATTTCTATACGTTTTTACCCATTTCGGTTTGTTTTTACATGTTTTTTATGCATGTGTTATGACCCGAATAAAAAAATAACCGATTTAATGAGACCGAACTAATCCAATAACACGATTTGCAAGTTTAGTCCCTTTTCATCCGTTTCCTTACGTTTTTACCCATTTCTGTTTGTTTTTACACGTTTTTTATGCATGTGTTATGACCCGAATAAAAAATAACTGATTTAATGAGACCGAACTAATCCAACAACACGATTTACAAGTTTAGTCCCTTTTCATCCGTTTCCATACGCTTTTACCCATTTCTGTTTGATTTTACACGTTTTTTATGCATGTATTATGACCCGAATAAAAAAATAACCGATTTAATGAGACCGAACTAATCCAACAACACGATTTACACGTTTAGTCCCTTTTCATCCGTTTCCATACGTTTTTACCCATTTCTGTTTGTTTTTACATATTTTTTATGCATGTGTTATGACCCGAATAAAATTATAACCGATTTAATGAGACCGAACTAATCCAACAAAACGATTTACACGTTTAGTCCCTTTTCATCCGTTTCCATACGTTTTTACCCATTTCTGTTTTTTTACACATTTTTATGCACGTGTTATGACCCGAATAAAATTATAACCGATTTAATGAGACCGAACTAATCCAACAACACAATTTACACGTTTAGTCCCTTTTCATCCGTTTCCATACGTTTTTACCGATTTCTGTTTGTTTTTACACGTTTTTTATGCATGTGTTATGACCCGAATAAAATTATAACCGGTTTAATGAGACCGAACTAATCCAACAACACGATTTACACATTTAGTCCCTTTTCATCCGTTTCCATACGTTTTTGCCCATTTCTGTTTGTTTTTACACGTTTTTTATGCATGTGTTATGACCCGAATAAAAAAATAACCGATTTAATGAGACCGAACTAATCCAACAACACGATTTACATGTTTAGTCTCTTTTCATCCATTTCCATAAGTTTTTACCCATTTCGGTTTGTTTTTACATGTTTTTTATGCATGTGTTATGACCTGAATAAAAAAATAACCGATTTAACGAGACCGAACTAATCCAACAACACGATTTACACGTTTAGTCCCTTTTCATCCGTTTCGAACGTTTTTACCCATTTCTGTTTGTTTTTACACATTTTTTATGCATGTGTTATGACCCGAATAAAATTATAACCGATTTAATGAGACCGAACTAATCCAACAAAACGATTTACACGTTTAGTCCCTTTTCATCCGTTTCCATACGTTTTTAACCATTTCTGTTTTTTACACGTTTTTATGCACGTGTTATGACCCGAATAAAATTATAACCGATTTAATGAGACCGAACTAATCCATCAACACAATTTACATGTTTTGTCCCTTTTCATCCGTTTCCATACGTTTTTACCCATTTCTGTTTGTTTTTACACGTTTTTTATGCATGTGTTATGACCCGAATAAAATTATTACCGGTTTTATGAGACCGAACTAATACAACAACACTATTTACACATTTAGTCCCTTTTCATCCGTTTCCATATGTTTTTGCCCATTTCTGTTTGTTTTTACACGTTTTTTATGCATGTGTTATGACCGGAATAAAAAAAATAACCGATTTAATGAGACCGAACTAATCCAACAACACGATTTACACGTTTAGTCCCTTTTCATCCGTTTCCATACGTTTGTACCCATTTCTGTTTGTTTTTACATGTTTTTTATGCATGTGTTATGACCCGAATAAAAAAATAACCGAGTTAATGAGACCGAACTAATACAACAACACGATTTACACGTTTAGTCCCTTTTCATTCGTTTCCATACGTTTTTACCCATTTCGGTTTTTTTTTACACGTTTTTTATGCATGTGTCATGACCCGAATAAAAAAATAACCGATTTAATGAGACCGAACTAATCCAACAACACGATTTACACGTTTAGTCCCTTTTCATCCGTTTCCATACGTTTTTACCCATTTCTGTTTGTTTTTACACATTTTTTATGCATGTGTTATGACCCGAATAAAATTATAACCGATTTAATGAGACCGAACTAATCCAACAAAACGATTTGCACGTTTAGTCCCTTTTCATCCGTTTCCATACGTTTTTACCCATTTCTGTTTTTTTACACATTTTTAAGCACGTGTTATGACCCGAATAAAATTATAACCGATTTAATGAGACCGAACTAATCCAACAACACAATTTACACGTTTAGTCCTTTTTCATCCGTTTCCATACGTTTTTACCGATTTCTGTTTGTTTTTACACGTTTTTTATGCATGTGTTATGACCCGAATAAAATTATAACCGGTTTAATGAGACCGAACTAATCCAACAACACGATTTACACGTTTAGTCCCTTTTCATCCGTTTCCATACGTTTTTGCCCATTTCTGTTTGTTTTTACACGTTTTTTATGCATGTGTTATGACCCGAATAAAAAAATAACCGATTTAATGAGACCGAACTAATCCAACAACACGATTTACATGTTTAGTCTCTTTTCATCCATTTCCATAAGTTTTTACCCATTTTGGTTTGTTTTTACATGTTTTTTATGCATGTGTTATGACCCGAATAAAAAAATAACCGATTTAATGAGACCGAACTAATCCAACAACACGATTTGCACGTTTAGTCCCTTTTCATCCGTTTCCATACGTTTTTACCCATTTCTGTTTGTTTTTACACATTTTTTATGCATGTGTTATGACCCGAATAAAATTATAACCGATTTAATGAGACCGAACTAATCCAACAAAACGATTTACACGTTTAGTCCCTTTTCATCCGTTTCCATACGTTTTTACCCATTTCTGTTTTTTTACACATTTTTTATGCATGTGTTATGACCCGAATAAAAAAATAACCGATTTAATGAGACCGAACTAATCTAACAACACGATTTATACGTTTAGTCACTTTTCATCCATTTCCATACGTTTTTAACCAATTCTGTTTGTTTTTACACATTTTTTATGCATGTGTTATGTCCCGAATAAAAAAATAACCGATTTAATGAGACCGAACAAATCCTACAACACGATTTACTCGTTTAGTCCCTTTCCATCCGTTTTCATACGTTTTTACCCATATCTATTTGTTTTTACACGTTTTTTATGCATGTGTTATGACCCGAATAAAATTATAACCGATTTAATGAGACCGAACTAATTCAACAACACGATTTACACGTTTAGTCTCTTTTCATCCGTTTCCATACGTTTTTACCCATTCCTGTTTGTTTTTACACGTTTTTTATGCATGTGTTATGACCCGTATTAAGAAAAAAAAACCGATTTAATGAGACCGAACTAATCCAACAACAAGATTTACACGTTTAGTCCCTTTTCATCCATTTCTATACGTTTTTACCCATTTCGGTTTGTTTTTACATGTTTTTTATGCATGTGTTATGACCCGTATTAAGAAAAAAAAACCGATTTAATGAGACCGAACTAATCCAACAACAAGATTTACACGTTTAGTCCCTTTTCATCCATTTCTATACGTTTTTACCCATTTCGGTTTGTTTTTACATGTTTTTTATGCATGTGTTATGACCCGAATAAAAAAATAACCGATTTAATGAGACCGAACTAATCCAATAACACGATTTGCAAGTTTAGTCCCTTTTCATCCGTTTCCTTACGTTTTTACCCATTTCTGTTTGTTTTTACACGTTTTTTATGCATGTGTTATGACCCGAATAAAAAATAACTGATTTAATGAGACCGAACTAATCCAACAACACGATTTACACGTTTAGTCCCTTTTCATCCGTTTCCATACGCTTTTACCCATTTCTGTTTGATTTTACACGTTTTTTATGCATGTATTATGACCCGAATAAAAAAATAACCGATTTAATGAGACCGAACTAATACAACAACACGATTTACACGTTTAGTCCCTTTTCATTCGTTTCCATACGTTTTTACCCATTTCGATTTTTTTTTACACGTTTTTTATGCATGTGTCATGACCCGAATAAAAAAATAACCGATTTAATGAGACCGAACTAATCCAACAACACGATTTACACGTTTAGTCCCTTTTCATCCGTTTCCATACGTTTTTACCCATTTCTGTTTGTTTTTACATATTTTTTATGCATGTGTTATGACCCGAATAAAATTATAACCGATTTAATGAGACCGAACTAATCCAACAAAACGATTTACACGTTTAGTCCCTTTTCATCCGTTTCCATACGTTTTTACCCATTTCTGTTTTTTTACACATTTTTATGCACGTGTTATGACCCGAATAAAATTATAACCGATTTAATGAGACCGAACTAATCCAACAACACAATTTACACGTTTAGTCCCTTTTCATCCGTTTCCATACGTTTTTACCGATTTCTGTTTGTTTTTACACGTTTTTTATGCATGTGTTATGACCCGAATAAAATTATAACCGGTTTAATGAGACCGAACTAATCCAACAACACGATTTACACATTTAGTCCCTTTTCATCCGTTTCCATACGTTTTTGCCCATTTCTGTTTGTTTTTACACGTTTTTTATGCATGTGTTATGACCCGAATAAAAAAATAACCGATTTAATGAGACCGAACAAATCCAACAACACGATTTACATGTTTAGTCTCTTTTCATCCATTTCCATAAGTTTTTACCCATTTCGGTTTGTTTTTACATGTTTTTTATGCATGTGTTATGACCCGAATAAAAAAATAACCGATTTAACGAGACCGAACTAATCCAACAACACGATTTACACGTTTAGTCCCTTTTCATCCGTTTCCATACGTTTTTACCCATTTCTGTTTGTTTTTACACATTTTTTATGCATGTGTTATGACCCGAATAAAATTATAACCGATTTAATGAGACCGAACTAATCCAACAAAACGATTTACACGTTTAGTCCCTTTTCATCCGTTTCCATACGTTTTTAACCATTTCTGTTTTTTACACGTTTTTATGCACGTGTTATGACCCGAATAAAATTATAACCGATTTAATGAGACCGAACTAATCCATCAACACAATTTACATGTTTTGTCCCTTTTCATCCGTTTCCATACGTTTTTACCCATTTCTGTTTGTTTTTACACGTTTTTTATGCATGTGTTATGACCCGAATAAAATTATTACCGGTTTTATGAGACCGAACTAATACAACAACACGATTTACACATTTAGTCCCTTTTCATCCGTTTCCATATGTTTTTGCCCATTTCTGTTTGTTTTTACACGTTTTTTATGCATGTGTTATGACCGGAATAAAAAAAATAACCGATTTAATGAGACCGAACTAATCCAACAACACGATTTACACGTTTAGTCCCTTTTCATCCGTTTCCATACGTTTGTACCCATTTCTGTTTGTTTTTACATGTTTTTTATGCATGTGTTATGACCCGAATAAAAAAATAACCGATTTAATGAGACCGAACTAATACAACAACACGATTTACACGTTTAGTCCCTTTTCATTCGTTTCCATACGTTTTTACCCATTTCGGTTTTTTTTTACACGTTTTTTATGCATGTGTCATGACCCGAATAAAAAAATAACCGATTTAATGAGACCGAACTAATCCAACAACACGATTTACACGTTTAGTCCCTTTTCATCCGTTTCCATACGTTTTTACCCATTTCTGTTTGTTTTTACACATTTTTTATGCATGTGTTATGACCCGAATAAAATTATAACCGATTTAATGAGACCGAACTAATCCAACAAAACGATTTACACGTTTAGTCCCTTTTCATCCGTTTCCATACGTTTTTACCCATTTCTGTTTTTTTACACATTTTTATGCACGTTTTATGACCCGAATAAAATTATAACCGATTTAATGAGACCGAACTAATCCAACAACACAATTTACACGTTTAGTCCTTTTTCATCCGTTTCCATACGTTTTTACCGATTTCTGTTTGTTTTTACACGTTTTTTATGCATGTGTTATGACCCGAATAAAATTATAACCGGTTTAATGAGACCGAACTAATCCAACAACACGATTTACACGTTTAGTCCCTTTTCATCCGTTTCCATACGTTTTTGCCCATTTCTGTTTGTTTTTACACGTTTTTTATGCATGTGTTATGACCCGAATAAAAAAATAACCGATTTAATGAGACCGAACTAATCCAACAACACGATTTACATGTTTAGTCTCTTTTCATCCATTTCCATAAGTTTTTACCCATTTTGGTTTGTTTTTACATGTTTTTTATGCATGTGTTATGACCCGAATAAAAAAATAACCGATTTAATGAGACCGAACTAATCCAACAACACGATTTGCACGTTTAGTCCCTTTTCATCCGTTTCCATACGTTTTTACCCATTTCTGTTTGTTTTTACACATTTTTTATGCATGTGTTATGACCCGAATAAAATTATAACCGATTTAATGAGACCGAACTAATCCAACAAAACGATTTACACGTTTAGTCCCTTTTCATCCGTTTCCATACGTTTTTACCCATTTCTGTTTTTTACACGTTTTTATGCACGTGTTATGACCCGAATAAAATTATAACCGATTTAATGAGACCGAACTAATCCATCAACACAATTTACATGTTTTGTCCCTTTTCATCCGTTTCCATACGTTTTTACCCATTTCTGTTTGTTTTTACACGTTTTTTATGCATGTGTTATGACCCGAATAAAATTATAACCGATTTAATGAGACCGAACTAATCCATCAACACGATTTACACATTTAGTCCCTTTTCATCCGTTTCCATATGTTTTTGCCCATTTCTGTTTGTTTTTACACGTTTTTTATGCATGTGTTATGACCCGAATAAAAAAAATAACCGATTTAATGAGACCGAACTAATCAACAACACGATTTACATGTTTAGATCCTTTTCATCCATTTCCATACGTTTTTACCCATTTCTGTTTATTTTTACACATTTTTTATGCATGTGTTATGACCCGAATAAAAAAATAACCGATTTAATGAGACCGAACTATTCTAACAACACGATTTACACGTTTAGTCACTTTTCATCCATTTCCATACGTTTTTAACCAATTCTGTTTGTTTTTACACATTTTTTATGCATGTGTTATGTCCCGAATAAAAAAATAACCGATTTAATGAGACCGAACAAATCCTACAACACGATTTACTCGTTTAGTCCCTTTCCATCCGTTTTCATACGTTTTTACCCATATCTATTTGTTTTTACACGTTTTTTATGCATGTGTTATGACCCGAATAAAATTATAACCGATTTAATGAGACCGAACTAATCCAACAACACGATTTACACGTTTAGTCTCTTTTCATCCGTTTCCATACGTTTTTACCCATTTCTGTTTGTTTTTACACGTTTTTTATGCATGTGTTATGACCCGTATTAAGAAAAAAAAACCGATTTAATGAGACCGAACTAATCCAACAACAAGATTTACACGTTTAGTCCCTTTTCATCCATTTCTATACGTTTTTACCCATTTCGGTTTGTTTTTACATGTTTTTTATGCATGTGTTATGACCCGTATTAAGAAAAAAAAACCGATTTAATGAGACCGAACTAATCCAACAACAAGATTTACACGTTTAGTCCCTTTTCATCCATTTCTATACGTTTTTACCCATTTCGGTTTGTTTTTACATGTTTTTTATGCATGTGTTATGACCCGAATAAAAAAATAACCGATTTAATGAGACCGAACTAATCCAATAACACGATTTGCAAGTTTAGTCCCTTTTCATCCGTTTCCTTACATTTTTACCCATTTCTGTTTGTTTTTACACGTTTTTTATGCATGTGTTATGACCCGAATAAAAAATAACTGATTTAATGAGACCGAACTAATCCAACAACACGATTTACACGTTTAGTCCCTTTTCATCCGTTTCCATACGCTTTTACCCATTTCTGTTTGATTTTACACGTTTTTTATGCATGTATTATGACCCGAATAAAAAAATAACCGATTTAATGAGACCGAACTAATACAACAACACGATTTACACGTTTAGTCCCTTTTCATTCGTTTCCATACGTTTTTACCCATTTCGGTTTTTTTTTACACGTTTTTTATGCATGTGTCATGACCCGAATAAAAAAATAACCGATTTAATGAGACCGAACTAATCCAACAACACGATTTACACGTTTAGTCCCTTTTCATCCGTTTCCATACGTTTTTACCCATTTCTGTTTGTTTTTACATATTTTTTATGCATGTGTTATGACCCGAATAAAATTATAACCGATTTAATGAGACCGAACTAATCCAACAAAACGATTTACACGTTTAGTCCCTTTTCATCCGTTTCCATACGTTTTTACCCATTTCTGTTTTTTTACACATTTTTATGCACGTGTTATGACCCGAATAAAATTATAACCGATTTAATGAGACCGAACTAATCCAACAACACAATTTACACGTTTAGTCCCTTTTCATCCGTTTCCATACGTTTTTACCGATTTCTGTTTGTTTTTACACGTTTTTTATGCATGTGTTATGACCCGAATAAAATTATAACCGGTTTAATGAGACCGAACTAATCCAACAACACGATTTACACATTTAGTCCCTTTTCATCCGTTTCCATACGTTTTTGCCCATTTCTGTTTGTTTTTACACGTTTTTTATGCATGTGTTATGACCCGAATAAAAAAATAACCGATTTAATGAGACCGAACTAATCCAACAACACGATTTACTTGTTTAGTCTCTTTTCATCCATTTCCATAAGTTTTTACCCATTTCGGTTTGTTTTTACATGTTTTTTATGCATGTGTTATGACCCGAATAAAAAAATAACCGATTTAACGAGACCGAACTAATCCAACAACACGATTTACATGTTTAGTCCCTTTTCATCCGTTTCCATACGTTTTTACCCATTTCTGTTTGTTTTTACACATTTTTTATGCATGTGTTATGACCCGAATAAAATTATAACCGATTTAATGAGACCGAACTAATCCAACAAAACGATTTACACGTTTAGTCCCTTTTCATCCGTTTCCATACGTTTTTAACCATTTCTGTTTTTTACACGTTTTTATGCACGTGTTATGACCCGAATAAAACAAACAGAAATCTGTTTGTTTTTACACGTTTTTTATGCATGTGTTATGACCCGAATAAAATTATTACCGGTTTTATGAGACCGAACTAATACAACAACACGATTTACACATTTAGTCCCTTTTCATCCGTTTCCATATGTTTTTGCCCATTTCTGTTTGTTTTTACACGTTTTTTATGCATGTGTTATGACCGGAATAAAAAAAATAACCGATTTAATGAGACCGAACTAATCCAACAACACGATTTACACGTTTAGTCCCTTTTCATCCGTTTCCATACGTTTGTACCCATTTCTGTTTGTTTTTACATGTTTTTTATGCATGTGTTATGACCCGAATAAAAAAATAACCGATTTAATGAGACCGAACTAATAAAACAACACGATTTACACGTTTAGTCCCTTTTCATTCGTTTCCATACGTTTTTACCCATTTCGGTTTTTTTTACACGTTTTTTATGCATGTGTCATGACCCGAATAAAAAAATAACCGATTTAATGAGACCGAACTAATCCAACAACACGATTTACACGTTTAGTCCCTTTTCATCCGTTTCCATACGTTTTTACCCATTTCTGTTTGTTTTTACACATTTTTTATGCATGTGTTATGACCCGAATAAAATTATAACCGATTTAATGAGACCGAACTAATCCAACAAAACGATTTACACGTTTAGTCCCTTTTCATCCGTTTCCATAGGTTTTTACCCATTTCTGTTTTTTTACACATTTTTATGCACGTGTTATGACCCGAATAAAATTATAACCGATTTAATGAGACCGAACTAATCCAACAACACCATTTACACGTTTAGTCCTTTTTCATCCGTTTCCATACGTTTTTACCGATTTCTGTTTGTTTTTACACGTTTTTTATGCATGTGTTATGACCCGAATAAAATTATAACCGGTTTAATGAGACCGAACTAATCCAACAACACGATTTACACGTTTAGTCCCTTTTCATCCGTTTCCATACGTTTTTGCCCATTTCTGTTTGTTTTTACACGTTTTTTATGCATGTGTTATGACCCGAATAAAAAAATAACCGATTTAATGAGACCGAACTAATCCAACAACACGATTTACATGTTTAGTCTCTTTTCATCCATTTCCATAAGTTTTTACCCATTTTGGTTTGTTTTTACATGTTTTTTATGCATGTGTTATGACCCGAATAAAAAAATAACCGATTTAATGAGACCGAACTAATCCAACAACACGATTTGCACGTTTAGTCCCTTTTCATCCGTTTCCATACGTTTTTACCCATTTCTGTTTGTTTTTACACATTTTTTATGCATGTGTTATGACCCGAATAAAATTATAACCGATTTAATGAGACCGAACTAATCCAACAAAACGATTTACACGTTTAGTCCCTTTTCATCCGTTTCCATACGTTTTTACCCATTTCTGTTTTTTACACGTTTTTATGCACGTGTTATGACCCGAATAAAATTATAACCGATTTAATGAGACCGAACTAATCCATCAACACAATTTACATGTTTTGTCCCTTTTCATCCGTTTCCATACGTTTTTACCCATTTCTGTTTGTTTTTACACGTTTTTTATGCATGTGTTATGACCCGAATAAAATTATTACCAGTTTAATGAGACCGAACTAATACAACAACACGATTTACACATTTAGTCCCTTTTCATCCGTTTCCATATGTTTTTGCCCATTTCTGTTTGTTTTTACACGTTTTTTATGCATGTGTTATGACCCGAATAAAAAAAATAACCGATTTAATGAGACCGAACTAATCAACAACACGATTTACATGTTTAGACCCTTTTCATCCATTTCCATACGTTTTTACCCATTTCTGTTTATTTTTACACATTTTTTATGCATGTGTTATGACCCGAATAAAAAAATAACCGATTTAATGAGACCGAACTATTCTAACAACACGATTTACACGTTTAGTCACTTTTCATCCATTTCCATACGTTTTTAACCAATTCTGTTTGTTTTTACACATTTTTTATGCATGTGTTATGTCCCGAATAAAAAAATAACCGATTTAATGAGACCGAACAAATCCTACAACACGATTTACTCGTTTAGTCCCTTTCCATCCGTTTTCATACGTTTTTACCCATATCTATTTGTTTTTACACGTTTTTTATGCATGTGTTATGACCCGAATAAAATTATAACCGATTTAATGAGACCGAACTAATCAAACAACACGATTTACACGTTTAGTCTCTTTTCATCCGTTTCCATACGTTTTTACCCATTTCTGTTTGTTTTTACACGTTTTTTATGCATGTGTTATGACCCGTATTAAGAAAAAAAAACCGATTTAATGAGACCGAACTAATCCAACAACAAGATTTACACGTTTAGTCCCTTTTCATCCATTTCTATACGTTTTTACCCATTTCGGTTTGTTTTTACATGTTTTTTATGCATGTGTTATGACCCGTATTAAGAAAAAAAAACCGATTTAATGAGACCGAACTAATCCAACAACAAGATTTACACGTTTAGTCCCTTTTCATCCATTTCTATACGTTTTTACCCATTTCGGTTTGTTTTTACATGTTTTTTATGCATGTGTTATGACCCGAATAAAAAAATAACCGATTTAATGAGACCGAACTAATCCAATAACACGATTTGCAAGTTTAGTCCCTTTTCATCCGTTTCCTTACGTTTTTAACCATTTCTGTTTTTTACACGTTTTTATGCACGTGTTATGACCCGAATAAAATTATAACCGATTTAATGAGACCGAACTAATCCATCAACACAATTTACATGTTTTGTCCCTTTTCATCCGTTTTCATACGTTTTTACCCATTTCTGTTTGTTTTTACACGTTTTTTATGCATGTGTTATGACCCGAATAAAATTATTACCGGTTTTATGAGACCGAACTAATACAACAACACGATTTACACATTTAGTCCCTTTTCATCCGTTTCCATATGTTTTTGCCCATTTCTGTTTGTTTTTACACGTTTTTTATGCATGTGTTATGACCGGAATAAAAAAAATAACCGATTTAATGAGACCGAACTAATCCAACAACACGATTTACACGTTTAGTCCCTTTTCATCCGTTTCCATACGTTTGTACCCATTTCTGTTTGTTTTTACATGTTTTTTATGCATGTGTTATGACCCGAATAAAAAAATAACCGATTTAATGAGACCGAACTAATACAACAACACGATTTACACGTTTAGTCCCTTTTCATTTGTTTCCATACGTTTTTACCCATTTCGGTTTTTTTTTTACACGTTTTTTATGCATGTGTCATGACCCGAATAAAAAAATAACCGATTTAATGAGACCGAACTAATCCAACAACACGATTTACACGTTTAGTCCCTTTTCATCCGTTTCCATACGTTTTTACCCATTTCTGTTTGTTTTTACACATTTTTTATGCATGTGTTATGACACGAATAAAATTATAACCGATTTAATAAGACCGAACTAATCCAACAAAACGATTTACACGTTTAGTCCCTTTTCATCCGTTTCCATACGTTTTTACCCATTTCTGTTTTTTTACACATTTTTATGCACGTGTTATGACCCGAATAAAATTATAACCGATTTAATGAGACCGAACTAATCCAACAACACAATTTACACGTTTAGTCCTTTTTCATCCGTTTCCATACGTTTTTACCGATTTCTGTTTGTTTTTACACGTTTTTTATGCATGTGTTATGACCCGAATAAAATTATAACCGGTTTAATGAGACCGAACTAATCCAACAACACGATTTACACGTTTAGTCCCTTTTCATCCGTTTCCATACGTTTTTGCCCATTTCTGTTTGTTTTTACACGTTTTTTATGCATGTGTTATGACCCGAATAAAAAAATAACCGATTTAATGAGACCGAACTAATCCAACAACACGATTTACATGTTTAGTCTCTTTTCATCCATTTCCATAAGTTTTTACCCATTTTGGTTTGTTTTTACATGTTTTTTATGCATGTGTTATGACCCGAATAAAAAAATAACCGATTTAATGAGACCGAACTAATCCAACAACACGATTTGCACGTTTAGTCCCTTTTCATCCGTTTCCATACGTTTTTACCCATTTCTGTTTGTTTTTACACATTTTTTATGCATGTGTTATGACCCGAATAAAATTATAACCGATTTAATGAGACCGAACTAATCCAACAAAACGATTTACACGTTTAGTCCCTTTTCATCCGTTTCCATACGTTTTTACCCATTTCTGTTTTTTTACACATTTTTTATGCATGTGTTATGACCCGAATAAAAAAATAACCGATTTAATGAGACCGAACTAATCTAACAACACGATTTATACGTTTAGTCACTTTTCATCCATTTCCATACGTTTTTAACCAATTCTGTTTGTTTTTACACATTTTTTATGCATGTGTTATGTCCCGAATAAAAAAATAACCGATTTAATGAGACCGAACAAATCCTACAACACGATTTACTCGTTTAGTCCCTTTCCATCCGTTTTCATACGTTTTTACCCATATCTATTTGTTTTTACACGTTTTTTATGCATGTGTTATGACCCAAATAAAATTATAACCGATTTAATGAGACCGAACTAATCCAACAACACGATTTACACGTTTAGTCTCTTTTCATCCGTTTCCATACGTTTTTACCCATTTCTGTTTGTTTTTACACGTTTTTTATGCATGTGTTATGACCCGTATTAAGAAAAAAAAACCGATTTAATGAGACCGAACTAATCCAACAACAAGATTTACACGTTTAGTCCCTTTTCATCCATTTCTTTACGTTTTTACCCATTTCGGTTTGTTTTTACATGTTTTTTATGCATGTGTTATGACCCGTATTAAGAAAAAAAAACCGATTTAACGAGACCGAACTAATCCAACAACAAGATTTACACGTTTAGTCCCTTTTCATCCATTTCTATACGTTTTTACCCATTTCGGTTTGTTTTTACATGTTTTTTATGCATGTGTTATGACCCGAATAAAAAAATAACCGATTTAATGAGACCGAACTAATCCAATAACACGATTTGCATGTTTAGTCCCTTTTCATCCGTTTCCTTACGTTTTTACCCATTTCTGTTTGTTTTTACACGTTTTTTATGCATGTGTTATGACCCGAATAAAAAATAACTGATTTAATGAGACCGAACTAATCCAACAACACGATTTACACGTTTAGTCCCTTTTCATCCGTTTCCATACGCTTTTACCCATTTCTGTTTGATTTTACACGTTTTTTATGCATGTATTATGACCCGAATAAAAAAATAACCGATTTAATGAGACCGAACTAATACAACAACACGATTTACACGTTTAGTCCCTTTTCATTCGTTTCCATACGTTTTTACCCATTTCGGTTTTTTTTTACACGTTTTTTATGCATGTGTCATGACCCGAATAAAAAAATAACCGATTTAATGAGACCGAACTAATCCAACAACACGATTTACACGTTTAGTCCCTTTTCATCCGTTTCCATACGTTTTTACCCATTTCTGTTTGTTTTTACATATTTTTTATGCATGTGTTATGACCCGAATAAAATTATAACCGATTTAATGAGACCGAACTAATCCAACAAAACGATTTACACGTTTAGTCCCTTTTCATCCGTTTCCATACGTTTTTACCCATTTCTGTTTTTTTACACATTTTTATGCACGTGTTATGACCCGAATAAAATTATAACCGATTTAATGAGACCGAACTAATCCAACAACACAATTTACACGTTTAGTCCCTTTTCATCCGTTTCCATACGTTTTTACCGATTTCTGTTTGTTTTTACACGTTTTTTATGCATGTGTGTATGACCCGAATAAAATTATAACCGGTTTAATGAGACCGAACTAATCCAACAACACGATTTACACATTTAGTCCCTTTTCATCCGTTTCCATACGTTTTTGCCCATTTCTGTTTGTTTTTACACGTTTTTTATGCATGTGTTATGACCCGAATAAAAAAATAACCGATTTAATGAGACCGAACTAATCCAACAACACGATTTACATGTTTAGTCTCTTTTCATCCATTTCCATAAGTTTTTTCCCATTTCGGTTTGTTTTTACATGTTTTTTATGCATGTGTTATGACCCGAATAAAAAAATAACCGATTAAACGAGACCGAACTAATCCAACAACACGATTTACACGTTTAGTCCCTTTTCATCCGTTTCCATACGTTTTTACCCATTTCTGTTTGTTTTTACACATTTTTTATGCATGTGTTATGACCCGAATAAAATTATAACCGATTTAATGAGACCGAACTAATCCAACAAAACGATTTACACGTTTAGTCCCTTTTCATCCGTTTCCATACGTTTTTAACCATTTCTGTTTTTTACACGTTTTTATGCACGTG
Organism: Artemisia argyi; assembly: GCA_030686995.1. Classification (NCBI taxonomy): domain Eukaryota; kingdom Viridiplantae; phylum Streptophyta; class Magnoliopsida; order Asterales; family Asteraceae; genus Artemisia; species Artemisia argyi. The sequence continues at coordinate 68,455 of JARVZY010002873.1, forward strand.
TTATGACCCGAATAAAATTATAACCGATTTAATGAGACCGAACTAATCCATCAACACAATTTACATGTTTTGTCCCTTTTCATCCGTTTCCATACGTTTTTACCCATTTCTGTTTGTTTTTACACGTTTTTTATGCATGTGTTATGACCCGAATAAAATTATTACCGGTTTTATGAGACCGAACTAATACAACAACACGATTTACACATTTAGTCCCTTTTCATCCATTTCCATATGTTTTTGCCCATTTCTGTTTGTTTTTACACGTTTTTTATGCATGTGTTATGACCGGAATAAAAAAAATAACCGATTTAATGAGACCGAACTAATACAACAACACGATTTACACGTTTAGTCCCTTTTCATCCGTTTCCATACGTTTGTACCCATTTCTGTTTGTTTTTACATGTTTTTTATGCATGTGTTATGACCCGAATAAAAAAATAACCGATTTAATGAGACCGAACTAATACAACAACACGATTTACATGTTTAGTCCCTTTTCATTCGTTTCCATACGTTTTTACCCATTTCGGTTTTTTTTTACACGTTTTTTATGCATGTGTCATGACCCGAATAAAAAAATAACCGATTTAATGAGACCGAACTAATCCAACAACACGATTTACACGTTTAGTCCCTTTTCATCCGTTTCCATACGTTTTTACCCATTTCTGTTTGTTTTTACACATTTTTTATGCATGTGTTATGACCCGAATAAAATTATAACCGATTTAATGAGACCGAACTAATCCAACAAAACGATTTACACGTTTAGTCCCTTTTCATCCGTTTCCATACGTTTTTACCCATTTCTGTTTGTTTTTACATGTTTTTTATGCATGTGTTATGACCCGAATAAAAAAATAACCGATTTAATGAGACCGAACTAATACAACAACACGATTTACACGTTTAGTCCCTTTTCATTCGTTTCCATACGTTTTTACCCATTTCGGTTTTTTTTACACGTTTTTTATGCATGTGTCATGACCCGAATAAAAAAATAACCGATTTAATGAGACCGAACTAATCCAACAACACGATTTACACGTTTAGTCCCTTTTCATCCGTTTCCATACGTTTTTACCCATTTCTGTTTGTTTTTACACATTTTTTATGCATGTGTTATGACCCGAATAAAATTATAACCGATTTAATGAGACCGAACTAATCCAACAAAACGATTTACACGTTTAGTCCCTTTTCATCCGTTTCCATAGGTTTTTACCCATTTCTGTTTTTTTACACATTTTTATGCACGTGTTATGACCCGAATAAAATTATAACCGATTTAATGAGACCGAACTAATCCAACAACACAATTTACACGTTTAGTCCTTTTTCATCCGTTTCCATACGTTTTTACCGATTTCTGTTTGTTTTTACACGTTTTTTATGCATGTGTTATGACCCGAATAAAATTATAACCGGTTTAATGAGACCGAACTAATCCAACAACACGATTTACACATTTAGTCCCTTTTCATCCGTTTCCATACGTTTTTGCCCATTTCTGTTTGTTTTTACACGTTTTTTATGCATGTGTTATGACCCGAATAAAAAAATAACCGATTTAATGAGACCGAACTAATCCAACAACACGATTTACATGTTTAGTCTCTTTTCATCCATTTCCATAAGTTTTTACCCATTTTGGTTTGTTTTTACATGTTTTTTATGCATGTGTTATGACCCGAATAAAAAAATAACCGATTTAATGAGACCGAACTAATCCAACAACACGATTTGCACGTTTAGTCCCTTTTCATCCATTTCCATACGTTTTTACCCATTTCTGTTTGTTTTTACACATTTTTTATGCATGTGTTATGACCCGAATAAAATTATAACCGATTTAATGAGACCGAACTAATCCAACAAAACGATTTACACGTTTAGTCCCTTTTCATCCGTTTCCATACGTTTTTACCCATTTCTGTTTTTTACACGTTTTTATGCACGTGTTATGACCCGAATAAAATTATAACCGATTTAATGAGACCGAACTAATCCATCAACACAATTTACATGTTTTGTCCCTTTTCATCCGTTTCCATACGTTTTTACCCATTTCTGTTTGTTTTTACACGTTTTTTATGCATGTGTTATGACCCGAATAAAATTATTACCGGTTTAATGAGACCGAACTAATACAACAACACGATTTACACATTTAGTCCCTTTTCATCCGTTTCCATATGTTTTTGCCCATTTCTGTTTGTTTTTACACGTTTTTTATGCATGTGTTATGACCCGAATAAAAAAAATAACCGATTTAATGAGACCGAACTAATCAACAACACGATTTACATGTTTAGACCCTTTTCATCCATTTCCATACGTTTTTACCCATTTCTGTTTATTTTTACACATTTTTTATGCATGTGTTATGACCCGAATAAAAAAATAACCGATTTAATGAGACCGAACTATTCTAACAACACGATTTACACGTTTAGTCACTTTTCATCCATTTCCATACGTTTTTAACCAATTCTGTTTGTTTTTACACATTTTTTATGCATGTGTTATGTCCCGAATAAAAAAATAACCGATTTAATGAGACCGAACAAATCCTACAACACGATTTACTCGTTTAGTCCCTTTCCATCCGTTTTCATACGTTTTTACCCATATCTATTTGTTTTTACACGTTTTTTATGCATGTGTTATGACCCGAATAAAATTATAACCGATTTAATGAGACCGAACTAATCAAACAACACGATTTACACGTTTAGTCTCTTTTCATCCGTTTCCATACGTTTTTACCCATTTCTGTTTGTTTTTACACGTTTTTTATGCATGTGTTATGACCCGTATTAAGAAAAAAAAACCGATTTAATGAGACCGAACTAATCCAACAACAAGATTTACACGTTTAGTCCCTTTTCATCCATTTCTATACGTTTTTACCCATTTCGGTTTGTTTTTACATGTTTTTTATGCATGTGTTATGACCCGTATTAAGAAAAAAAAACCGATTTAATGAGACCGAACTAATCCAACAACAAGATTTACACGTTTAGTCCCTTTTCATCCATTTCTATACGTTTTTACCCATTTCGGTTTGTTTTTACATGTTTTTTATGCATGTGTTATGACCCGAATAAAAAAATAACCGATTTAATGAGACCGAACTAATCCAATAACACGATTTGCAAGTTTAGTCCCTTTTCATCCGTTTCCTTACGTTTTTACCCATTTCTGTTTGTTTTTACACGTTTTTTATGCATGTGTTATGACCCGAATAAAAAATAACTGATTTAATGAGACCGAACTAATCCAACAACACGATTTACACGTTTAGTCCCTTTTCATCCGTTTCCATACGCTTTTACCCATTTCTGTTTGATTTTACACGTTTTTTATGCATGTATTATGACCCGAATAAAAAAATAACCGATTTAATGAGACCGAACTAATACAACAACACGATTTACACGTTTAGTCCCTTTTCATTCGTTTCCATACGTTTTTACCCATTTCGGTTTTTTTTTACACGTTTTTTATGCATGTGTCATGACCCGAATAAAAAAATAACCGATTTAATGAGACCGAACTAATCCAACAACACGATTTACACGTTTAGTCCCTTTTCATCCGTTTCCATACGTTTTTACCCATTTCTGTTTGTTTTTACATATTTTTTATGCATGTGTTATGACCCGAATAAAATTATAACCGATTTAATGAGACCGAACTAATCCAACAAAACGATTTACACGTTTAGTCCCTTTTCATCCGTTTCCATACGTTTTTACCCATTTCTGTTTTTTTACACATTTTTATGCACGTGTTATGACCCGAATAAAATTATAACCGATTTAATGAGACCGAACTAATCCAACAACACAATTTACACGTTTAGTCCCTTTTCATCCGTTTCCATACGTTTTTACCGATTTCTGTTTGTTTTTACACGTTTTTTATGCATGTGTTATGACCCGAATAAAATTATAACCGGTTTAATGAGACCGAACTAATCCAACAACACGATTTACACATTTAGTCCCTTTTCATCCGTTTCCATACGTTTTTGCCCATTTCTGTTTGTTTTTACACGTTTTTTATGCATGTGTTATGACCCGAATAAAAAAATAACCGATTTAATGAGACCGTACTAATCCAACAACACGATTTACATGTTTAGTCTCTTTTCATCCATTTCCATAAGTTTTTACCCATTTCGGTTTGTTTTTACATGTTTTTTATGCATGTGTTATGACCCGAATAAAAAAATAACCGATTTAACGAGACCGAACTAATCCAACAACACGATTTACACGTTTAGTCCCTTTTCATCCGTTTCCATACGTTTTTACCCATTTCTGTTTGTTTTTACACATTTTTTATGCATGTGTTATGACCCGAATAAAATTATAACCGATTTAATGAGACCGAACTAATCCAACAAAACGATTTACACGTTTAGTCCCTTTTCATCCGTTTCCATACGTTTTTAACCATCTCTGTTTTTTACACGTTTTTATGCACGTGTTATGACCCGAATAAAATTATAACCGATTTAATGAGACCGAACTAATCCATCAACACAATTTACATGTTTTGTCCCTTTTCATCCGTTTTCATACGTTTTTACCCATTTCTGTTTGTTTTTACACGTTTTTTATGCATGTGTTATGACCCGAATAAAATTATTACCGGTTTTATGAGACCGAACTAATACAACAACACGATTTACACATTTAGTCCCTTTTCATCCGTTTCCATATGTTTTTGCCCATTTCTGTTTGTTTTTACACGTTTTTTATGCATGTGTTATGACCGGAATAAAAAAAATAACCGATTTAATGAGACCGAACTAATCCAACAACACGATTTACACGTTTAGTCCCTTTTCATCCGTTTCCATACGTTTGTACCCATTTCTGTTTGTTTTTACATGTTTTTTATGCATGTGTTATGACCCGAATAAAAAAATAACCGATTTAATGAGACCGAACTAATACAACAACACGATTTACACGTTTAGTCCCTTTTCATTTGTTTCCATACGTTTTTACCCATTTCGGTTTTTTTTTACACGTTTTTTATGCATGTGTCATGACCCGAATAAAAAAATAACCGATTTAATGAGACCGAACTAATCCAACAACACGATTTACACGTTTAGTCCCTTTTCATCCGTTTCCATACGTTTTTACCCATTTCTGTTTGTTTTTACACATTTTTTATGCATGTGTTATGACACGAATAAAATTATAACCGATTTAATAAGACCGAACTAATCCAACAAAACGATTTACACGTTTAGTCCCTTTTCATCCGTTTCCATACGTTTTTACCCATTTCTGTTTTTTTACACATTTTTATGCACGTTTTATGACCCGAATAAAATTATAACCGATTTAATGAGACCGAACTAATCCAACAACACAATTTACACGTTTAGTCCTTTTTCATCCGTTTCCATACGTTTTTACCGATTTCTGTTTGTTTTTACACGTTTTTTATGCATGTGTTATGACCCGAATAAAATTATAACCGGTTTAATGAGACCGAACTAATCCAACAACACGATTTACACATTTAGTCCCTTTTCATCCGTTTCCATACGTTTTTGCCCATTTCTGTTTGTTTTTACACGTTTTTTATGCATGTGTTATGACCCGAATAAAAAAATAACCGATTTAATGAGACCGTACTAATCCAACAACACGATTTACATGTTTAGTCTCTTTTCATCCATTTCCATAAGTTTTTACCCATTTCGGTTTGTTTTTACATGTTTTTTATGCATGTGTTATGACCCGAATAAAAAAATAACCGATTTAACGAGACCGAACTAATCCAACAACACGATTTACACGTTTAGTCCCTTTTCATCCGTTTCCATACGTTTTTACCCATTTCTGTTTGTTTTTACACATTTTTTATGCATGTGTTATGACCCGAATAAAATTATAACCGATTTAATGAGACCGAACTAATCCAACAAAACGATTTACACGTTTAGTCCCTTTTCATCCGTTTCCATACGTTTTTAACCATTTCTGTTTTTTACACGTTTTTATGCACGTGTTATGACCCGAATAAAATTATAACCGATTTAATGAGACCGAACTAATCCATCAACACAATTTACATGTTTTGTCCCTTTTCATCCGTTTTCATACGTTTTTACCCATTTCTGTTTGTTTTTACACGTTTTTTATGCATGTGTTATGACCCGAATAAAATTATTACCGGTTTTATGAGACCGAACTAATACAACAACACGATTTACACATTTAGTCCCTTTTCATCCGTTTCCATATGTTTTTGCCCATTTCTGTTTGTTTTTACACGTTTTTTATGCATGTGTTATGACCGGAATAAAAAAAATAACCGATTTAATGAGACCGAACTAATCCAACAACACGATTTACACGTTTAGTCCCTTTTCATCCGTTTCCATACGTTTGTACCCATTTCTGTTTGTTTTTACATGTTTTTTATGCATGTGTTATGACCCGAATAAAAAAATAACCGATTTAATGAGACCGAACTAATACAACAACACGATTTACACGTTTAGTCCCTTTTCATTTGTTTCCATACGTTTTTACCCATTTCGGTTTTTTTTTACACGTTTTTTATGCATGTGTCATGACCCGAATAAAAAAATAACCGATTTAATGAGACCGAACTAATCCAACAACACGATTTACACGTTTAGTCCCTTTTCATCCGTTTCCATACGTTTTTACCCATTTCTGTTTGTTTTTACACATTTTTTATGCATGTGTTATGACACGAATAAAATTATAACCGATTTAATAAGACCGAACTAATCCAACAAAACGATTTACACGTTTAGTCCCTTTTCATCCGTTTCCATACGTTTTTACCCATTTCTGTTTTTTTACACATTTTTATGCACGTTTTATGACCCGAATAAAATTATAACCGATTTAATGAGACCGAACTAATCCAACAACACAATTTACACGTTTAGTCCTTTTTCATCCGTTTCCATACGTTTTTACCGATTTCTGTTTGTTTTTACACGTTTTTTATGCATGTGTTATGACCCGAATAAAATTATAACCGGTTTAATGAGACCGAACTAATCCAACAACACGATTTACACGTTTAGTCCCTTTTCATCCGTTTCCATACGTTTTTGCCCATTTCTGTTTGTTTTTACACGTTTTTTATGCATGTGTTATGACCCGAATAAAAAAATAACCGATTTAATGAGACCGAACTAATCCAACAACACGATTTACATGTTTAGTCTCTTTTCATCCATTTCCATAAGTTTTTACCCATTTTGGTTTGTTTTTACATGTTTTTTATGCATGTGTTATGACCCGAATAAAAAAATAACCGATTTAATGAGACCGAACTAATCCAACAACACGATTTGCACGTTTAGTCCCTTTTCATCCGTTTCCATACGTTTTTACCCATTTCTGTTTGTTTTTACACATTTTTTATGCATGTGTTATGACCCGAATAAAATTATAACCGATTTAATGAGACCGAACTAATCCAACAAAACGATTTACACGTTTAGTCCCTTTTCATCCGTTTCCATACGTTTTTACCCATTTCTGTTTTTTTACACATTTTTTATGCATGTGTTATGACCCGAATAAAAAAATAACCGATTTAATGAGACCGAACTAATCTAACAACACGATTTATACGTTTAGTCACTTTTCATCCATTTCCATACGTTTTTAACCAATTCTGTTTGTTTTTACTCATTTTTTATGCATGTGTTATGTCCCGAATAAAAAAATAACCGATTTAATGAGACCGAACAAATCCTACAACACGATTTACTCGTTTAGTCCCTTTCCATCCGTTTTCATACGTTTTTACCCATATCTATTTGTTTTTACACGTTTTTTATGCATGTGTTATGACCCAAATAAAATTATAACCGATTTAATGAGACCGAACTAATCCAACAACACGATTTACACGTTTAGTCTCTTTTCATCCGTTTCCATACGTTTTTACCCATTTCTGTTTGTTTTTACACGTTTTTTATGCATGTGTTATGACCCGTATTAAGAAAAAAAAACCGATTTAATGAGACCGAACTAATCCAACAACAAGATTTACACGTTTAGTCCCTTTTCATCCATTTCTTTACGTTTTTACCCATTTCGGTTTGTTTTTACATGTTTTTTATGCATGTGTTATGACCCGTATTAAGAAAAAAAAACCGATTTAACGAGACCGAACTAATCCAACAACAAGATTTACACGTTTAGTCCCTTTTCATCCATTTCTATACGTTTTTACCCATTTCGGTTTGTTTTTACATGTTTTTTATGCATGTGTTATGACCCGAATAAAAAAATAACCGATTTAATGAGACCGAACTAATCCAATAACACGATTTGCATGTTTAGTCCCTTTTCATCCGTTTCCTTACGTTTTTACCCATTTCTGTTTGTTTTTACACGTTTTTTATGCATGTGTTATGACCCGAATAAAAAATAACTGATTTAATGAGACCGAACTAATCCAACAACACGATTTACACGTTTAGTCCCTTTTCATCCGTTTCCATACGCTTTTACCCATTTCTGTTTGATTTTACACGTTTTTTATGCATGTATTATGACCCGAATAAAAAAATAACCGATTTAATGAGACCGAACTAATACAACAACACGATTTACACGTTTAGTCCCTTTTCATTCGTTTCCATACGTTTTTACCCATTTCGGTTTTTTTTTACACGTTTTTTATGCATGTGTCATGACCCGAATAAAAAAATAACCGATTTAATGAGACCGAACTAATCCAACAACACGATTTACACGTTTAGTCCCTTTTCATCCGTTTCCATACGTTTTTACCCATTTCTGTTTGTTTTTACATATTTTTTATGCATGTGTTATGACCCGAATAAAATTATAACCGATTTAATGAGACCGAACTAATCCAACAAAACGATTTACACGTTTAGTCCCTTTTCATCCGTTTCCATACGTTTTTACCCATTTCTGTTTTTTTACACATTTTTATGCACGTGTTATGACCCGAATAAAATTATAACCGATTTAATGAGACCGAACTAATCCAACAACACAATTTACACGTTTAGTCCCTTTTCATCCGTTTCCATACGTTTTTACCGATTTCTGTTTGTTTTTACACGTTTTTTATGCATGTGTGTATAACCCGAATAAAATTATAACCGGTTTAATGAGACCGAACTAATCCAACAACACGATTTACACATTTAGTCCCTTTTCATCCGTTTCCATACGTTTTTGCCCATTTCTGTTTGTTTTTACACGTTTTTTATGCATGTGTTATGACCCGAATAAAAAAATAACCGATTTAATGAGACCGAACTAATCCAACAACACGATTTACATGTTTAGTCTCTTTTCATCCATTTCCATAAGTTTTTTCCCATTTCGGTTTGTTTTTACATGTTTTTTATGCATGTGTTATGACCCGAATAAAAAAATAACCGATTAAACGAGACCGAACTAATCCAACAACACGATTTACACGTTTAGTCCCTTTTCATCCGTTTCCATACGTTTTTACCCATTTCTGTTTGTTTTTACACATTTTTTATGCATGTGTTATGACCCGAATAAAATTATAACCGATTTAATGAGACCGAACTAATCCAACAAAACGATTTACACGTTTAGTCCCTTTTCATCCGTTTCCATACGTTTTTAACCATTTCTGTTTTTTACACGTTTTTATGCACGTGTTATGACCCGAATAAAATTATAACCGATTTAATGAGACCGAACTAATCCATCAACACAATTTACATGTTTTGTCCCTTTTCATCCGTTTCCATACGTTTTTACCCATTTCTGTTTGTTTTTACACGTTTTTTATGCATGTGTTATGACCCGAATAAAATTATTACCGGTTTTATGAGACCGAACTAATACAACAACACGATTTACACATTTAGTCCCTTTTCATCCATTTCCATATGTTTTTGCCCATTTCTGTTTGTTTTTACACGTTTTTTATGCATGTGTTATGACCGGAATAAAAAAAATAACCGATTTAATGAGACCGAACTAATACAACAACACGATTTACACGTTTAGTCCCTTTTCATCCGTTTCCATACGTTTGTACCCATTTCTGTTTGTTTTTACATGTTTTTTATGCATGTGTTATGACCCGAATAAAAAAATAACCGATTTAATGAGACCGAACTAATACAACAACACGATTTACATGTTTAGTCCCTTTTCATTCGTTTCCATACGTTTTTACCCATTTCGGTTTTTTTTTACACGTTTTTTATGCATGTGTCATGACCCGAATAAAAAAATAACCGATTTAATGAGACCGAACTAATCCAACAACACGATTTACACGTTTAGTCCCTTTTCATCCGTTTCCATACGTTTTTACCCATTTCTGTTTGTTTTTACACATTTTTTATGCATGTGTTATGACCCGAATAAAATTATAACCGATTTAATGAGACCGAACTAATCCAACAAAACGATTTACACGTTTAGTCCCTTTTCATCCGTTTCCATACGTTTTTACCCATTTCTGTTTTTTTACACATTTTTATGCACGTGTTATGACCCGAATAAAATTATAACCGATTTAATGAGACCGAACTAATCCAACAACACAATTTACACGTTTAGTCCTTTTTCATCCGTTTCCATACGTTTTTACCGATTTCTGTTTGTTTTTACACTTTTTTTATGCATGTGTTATGACCCGAATAAAATTATAACCGGTTTAATGAGACCGAACTAATCCAACAACACGATTTACACGTTTAGTCCCTTTTCATCCGTTTCCATACGTTTTTGCCCATTTCTGTTTGTTTTTACACGTTTTTTATGCATGTGTTATGACCCGAATAAAAAAATAACCGATTTAATGAGACCGAACTAATCCAACAACACGATTTACATGTTTAGTCTCTTTTCATCCATTTCCATAAGTTTTTACCCATTTTGGTTTGTTTTTACATGTTTTTTATGCATGTGTTATGACCCGAATAAAAAAATAACCGATTTAATGAGACCGAACTAATCCAACAACCCGATTTGCACGTTTAGTCCCTTTTCATCCGTTTCCATACGTTTTTACCCATTTCTGTTTGTTTTTACACATTTTTTATGCATGTGTTATGACCCGAATAAAATTATAACCGATTTAATGAGACCGAACTAATTCAACAAAACGATTTACACGTTTAGTCCCTTTTCATCCGTTTCCAAATGTTTTTACCCATTTCTGTTTTTTACACGTTTTTATGCACGTGTTATGACCCGAATAAAATTATAACCGATTTAATGAGACCGAACTAATCCATCAACACAATTTACATGTTTTGTCCCTTTTCATCCGTTTCCATACGTTTTTACCCATTTCTGTTTGTTTTTACACGTTTTTTATGCATATGTTATGACCCGAATAAAATTATTACCGGTTTAATGAGACCGAACTAATACAACAACACGATTTACACATTTAGTCCCTTTTCATCCGTTTCCATATGTTTTTGCCCATTTCTGTTTGTTTTTACACGTTTTTTATGCATGTGTTATGACCCGAATAAAAAAAATAACCGATTTAATGAGACCGAACTAATCAACAACACGATTTACATGTTTAGACCCTTTTCATCCATTTCCATACGTTTTTACTCATTTCTGTTTATTTTTACACATTTTTTATGCATGTGTTATGACCCGAATAAAAAAATAACCGATTTAATGAGACCGAACTATTCTAACAACACGATTTACACGTTTAGTCACTTTTCATCCATTTCCATACGTTTTTAACCAATTCTGTTTGTTTTTACACATTTTTTATGCATGTGTTATGTCCCGAATAAAAAAATAACCGATTTAATGAGACCGAACAAATCCTACAACACGATTTACTCGTTTAGTCCCTTTCCATCCGTTTTCATACGTTTTTACCCATATCTATTTGTTTTTACACGTTTTTTATGCATGTGTTATGACCCGAATAAAATTATAACCGATTTAATGAGACCGAACTAATCCAACAACACGATTTACACGTTTAGTCTCTTTTCATCCGTTTCCATACGTTTTTACCCATTTCTGTTTGTTTTTACACGTTTTTTATGCATGTGTTATGACCCGTATTAAGAAAAAAAAACCGATTTAATGAGACCGAACTAATCCAACAACAAGATTTACACGTTTAGTCCCTTTTCATCCATTTCTATACGTTTTTACCCATTTCGGTTTGTTTTTACATGTTTTTTATGCATGTGTTATGACCCGAATAAAAAAATAACCGATTTAACGAGACCGAACTAATCCAACAACACGATTTACACGTTTAGTCCCTTTTCATCCGTTTCCATACGTTTTTACCCATTTCTGTTTGTTTTTACACATTTTTTATGCATGTGTTATGACCCGAATAAAATTATAACCGATTTAATGAGACCGAACTAATCCAACAAAACGATTTACACGTTTAGTCCCTTTTCATCCGTTTCCATACGTTTTTAACCATTTCTGTTTTTTACACGTTTTTATGCACGTGTTATGACCCGAATAAAATTATAACCGATTTAATGAGACCGAACTAATCCATCAACACAATTTACATGTTTTGTCCCTTTTCATCCGTTTCCATACGTTTTTACCCATTTCTGTTTGTTTTTACACGTTTTTTATGCATGTGTTATGACCGGAATAAAATTATTACCGGTTTTATGAGACCGAACTAATACAACAACACGATTTACACATTTAGTCCCTTTTCATCCATTTCCATATGTTTTTGCCCATTTCTGTTTGTTTTTACACGTTTTTTATGCATGTGTTATGACCGGAATAAAAAAAATAACCGATTTAATGAGACCGAACTAATCCAACAACACGATTTACACGTTTAGTCCCTTTTCATCCGTTTCCATACGTTTGTACCCATTTCTGTTTGTTTTTACATGTTTTTTATGCATGTGTTATGACCCGAATAAAAAAATAACCGATTTAATGAGACCGAACTAATACAACAACACGATTTACATGTTTAGTCCCTTTTCATTCGTTTCCATACGTTTTTACCCATTTCGGTTTTTTTTTTACACGTTTTTTATGCATGTGTCATGACCCGAATAAAAAAATAACCGATTTAATGAGACCGAACTAATCCAACAACACGATTTACACGTTTAGTCCCTTTTCATCCGTTTCCATACGTTTTTACCCATTTCTGTTTGTTTTTACACATTTTTTATGCATGTGTTATGACCCGAATAAAATTATAACCGATTTAATGAGACCGAACTAATCCAACAAAACGATTTACACGTTTAGTCCCTTTTCATCCGTTTCCATACGTTTTTACCCATTTCTGTTTTTTTACACATTTTTATGCACGTGTTATGACCCGAATAAAATTATAACCGATTTAATGAGACCGAACTAATCCAACAACACAATTTACACGTTTAGTCCTTTTTCATCCGTTTCCATACGTTTTTACCGATTTCTGTTTGTTTTTACACTTTTTTTATGCATGTGTTATGACCCGAATAAAATTATAACCGGTTTAATGAGACCGAACTAATCCAACAACACGATTTACATGTTTAGTCCCTTTTCATCCGTTTCCATACGTTCTTGCCCATTTCTGTTTGTTTTTACACGTTTTTTATGCATGTGTTATGACCCGAATAAAAAAATAACCGATTTAATGAGACCGAACTAATCCAACAACACGATTTACATGTTTAGTCTCTTTTCATCCATTTCCATAAGTTTTTACCCATTTTGGTTTGTTTTTACATGTTTTTTATGCATGTGTTATGACCCGAATAAAAAAATAACCGATTTAATGAGACCGAACTAATCCAACAACCCGATTTGCACGTTTAGTCCCTTTTCATCCGTTTCCATACGTTTTTACCCATTTCTGTTTGTTTTTACACATTTTTTATGCATGTGTTATGACCCGAATAAAATTATAACCGATTTAATGAGACCGAACTAATTCAACAAAACGATTTACACGTTTAGTCCCTTTTCATCCGTTTCCAAAACCCATTTCTGTTTTTTACACGTTTTTATGCACGTGTTATGACCCGAATAAAATTATAACCGATTTAATGAGACCGAACTAATCCATCAACACAATTTACATGTTTTGTCCCTTTTCATCCGTTTCCATACGTTTTTACCCATTTCTGTTTGTTTTTACACGTTTTTTATGCATGTGTTATGACCCGAATAAAATTATTACCGGTTTAATGAGACCGAACTAATACAACAACACGATTTACACATTTAGTCCCTTTTCATCCGTTTCCATATGTTTTTGCCCATTTCTGTTTGTTTTTACACGTTTTTTATGCATGTGTTATGACCCGAATAAAAAAAATAACCGATTTAATGAGACCGAACTAATCAACAACACGATTTACATGTTTAGACCCTTTTCATCCATTTCCATACGTTTTTACCCATTTCTGTTTATTTTTACACATTTTTTATGCATGTGTTATGACCCGAATAAAAAAATAACCGATTTAATGAGACCGAACTATTCTAACAACACGATTTACACGTTTAGTCACTTTTCATCCATTTCCATACGTTTTTAACCAATTCTGTTTGTTTTTACACATTTTTTATGCATGTGTTATGTCCCGAATAAAAAAATAACCGATTTAATGAGACCGAACAAATCCTACAACACGATTTACTCGTTTAGTCCCTTTCCATCCGTTTTCATACGTTTTTACCCATATCTATTTGTTTTTACACGTTTTTTATGCATGTGTTATGACCCGAATAAAATTATAACCGATTTAATGAGACCGAACTAATCCAACAACACGATTTACACGTTTAGTCTCTTTTCATCCGTTTCCATACGTTTTTACCCATTTCTGTTTGTTTTTACACGTTTTTTATGCATGTGTTATGACCCGTATTAAGAAAAAAAAACCGATTTAATGAGACCGAACTAATCCAACAACAAGATTTACACGTTTAGTCCCTTTTCATCCATTTCTATACGTTTTTTACCCATTTCGGTTTGTTTTTACATGTTTTTTATGCATGTGTTATGACCCGAATAAAAAAATAACCGATTTAACGAGACCGAACTAATCCAACAACACGATTTACACGTTTAGTCCCTTTTCATCCGTTTCCATACGTTTTTACCCATTTCTGTTTGTTTTTACACATTTTTTATGCATGTGTTATGACCCGAATAAAATTATAACCGATTTAATGAGACCGAACTAATCCAACAAAACGATTTACACGTTTAGTCCCTTTTCATCCGTTTCCATACGTTTTTAACCATTTCTGTTTTTTACACGTTTTTATGCACGTGTTATGACCCGAATAAAATTATAACCGATTTAATGAGACCGAACTAATCCATCAACACAATTTACATGTTTTGTCCCTTTTCATCCGTTTCCATACGTTTTTACCCATTTCTGTTTGTTTTTACACGTTTTTTATGCATGTGTTATGACCCGAATAAAATTATTACCGGTTTTATGAGACCGAACTAATACAACAACACGATTTACACATTTAGTCCCTTTTCATCCGTTTCCATATGTTTTTGCCCATTTCTGTTTGTTTTTACACGTTTTTTATGCATGTGTTATGACCGGAATAAAAAAAATAACCGATTTAATGAGACCGAACTAATCAACAACACGATTTACATGTTTAGACCCTTTTAATCCATTTCCATACGTTTTTACCCATTTCTGTTTATTTTTACACATTTTTTATGCATGTGTTATGACCCGAGTAAAAAAATAACCGATTTAATGAGACCGAACTAATCTAACAACACGATTTACACGTTTAGTCCCTTTTCATCCATTTCCATACGTTTTTAACCAATTATGTTTGTTTTTACACATTTTTTATGCATGTGTTATGTCCCGAATAAAAAAATAACCGATTTAATGAGACCGAACAAATCCTACAACACGATTTACTCGTTTAGTCCCTTTCCATCCGTTTTCATACGTTTTTACCCATATCTATTTGTTTTTACACGTTTTTTATGCATGTGTTATGACCCGAATAAAATTATAACCGATTTAATGAGACCGAACTAATCCAACAACACGATTTACACGTTTAGTCTCTTTTCATCCGTTTCCATACGTTTTTACCCATTTCTGTTTGTTTTTACACGTTTTTTATGCATGTGTTATGACCCGTATTAAGAAAAAAAAACCGATTTAATGAGACCGAACTAATCCAACAACAAGATTTACACGTTTAGTCCCTTTTCATCCATTTCTATACGTTTTTACCTATTTCGGTTTGTTTTTACATGTTTTTTATGCATGTGTTATGACCCGAATAAAAAAATAGCCGATTTAATGAGACCGAACTAATCCAATAACACGATTTGCAAGTTTAGTCCCTTTTCATCCGTTTCCTTACGTTTTTACCCATTTCTGTTTGTTTTTACACGTTTTTTATGCATGTGTTATGACCCGAATAAAAAATAACTGATTTAATGAGACCGAACTAATCCAACAACACGATTTACACGTTTAGTCCCTTTTCATCCGTTTCCATACGCTTTTACCCATTTCTATTTGATTTTACACGTTTTTTATGCATGTATTATGACCCGAATAAAAAAATAACCGATTTAATGAGACCGAACTAATACAACAACACGATTTACACGTTTAGTCCCTTTTCATTCGTTTCCATACGTTTTTACCCATTTCGGTTTTTTTTTACACGTTTTTTATGCATGTGTCATGACCCGAATAAAAAAATAACCGATTTAATGAGACCGAACTAATCCAACAACACGATTTACACGTTTAGTCCCTTTTCATCCGTTTCCATACGTTTTTACCCATTTCTGTTTGTTTTTACATATTTTTTATGCATGTGTTATGACCCGAATAAAATTATAACCGATTTAATGAGACCGAACTAATCCAACAAAACGATTTACACGTTTAGTCCCTTTTCATCCGTTTCCTTACGTTTTTACCCATTTCTGTTTTTTTACACATTTTTATGCACGTGTTATGACCCGAATAAAATTATAACCGATTTAATGAGACCGAACTAATCCAACAACACAATTTACACGTTTAGTCCCTTTTCATCCGTTTCCATACGTTTTTACCGATTTCTGTTTGTTTTTACACGTTTTTTATGCATGTGTTATGACCCGAATAAAATTATAACCGGTTTAATGAGACCGAACTAATCCAACAACACGATTTACACGTTTAGTCCCTTTTCATCCGTTTCCATACGTTTTTGCCCATTTCTATTTGTTTTAACACGTTTTTTATGCATGTGTTATGACCCGAATAAAAAAATAACCGATTTAATGAGACCGAACTAATCCAACAACACGATTTACATGTTTAGTCTCTTTTCATCCATTTCCATAAGTTTTTACCCATTTCGGTTTGTTTTTACATGTTTTTTATGCATGTGTTATGACCCGAATAAAAAAATAACCGATTTAATGAGACCGAACTAATCCAACAACACGATTTACACGTTTAGTCCCTTTTCATCCGTTTCCATACGTTTTTACCCATTTCTGTTTGTTTTTACACATTTTTTATGCATGTGTTATGACCCGAATAAAATTATAACCGATTTAATGAGACCGAACTAATCCAACAAAACGATTTACACGTTTAGTCCCTTTTCATCCGTTTCCATACGTTTTTACCCATTTCTGTTTTTTTACACGTTTTTATGCACGTGTTATGACCCGAATAAAATTATAACCGATTTAATGAGACCGAACTAATCCATCAACACAATTTACATGTTTAGTCCCTTTTCATCCGTTTCCATACGTTTTTACCCATTTCTGTTTGTTTTTACACGTTTTTTATGCATGTGTTATGACCCGAATAAAATTATTACCGGTTTAATGAGACCGAACTAATACAACAACACGATTTACACATTTAGTCTCTTTTCATCCGTTTCCATATGTTTTTGCCCATTTCTGTTTGTTTTTACACGTTTTTGATGCATGTGTTATGACCCGAATAAAAAAAATAACCGATTTAATGAGACCGAACTAATCTAACAACACGATTTACACGTTTAGTCCCTTTTCATCCATTTGCATACGTTTTTAACCAATTCTGTTTGTTTTTACACATTTTTTATGCATGTCTTATGTCCCGAATAAATAAATAACCGATTTAATGAGACCGAACAAATCCTACAACACGATTTACTCGTTTAGTCCCTTTCCATCCGTTTTCACACGTTTTTACCCATATCTATTTGTGTTTACACGTTTTTTATGCATGTGTTATGACCCGAATAAAATTATAACCGATTTAATGAGACCGAACTAATCCAACAACACGATTTACACGTTTAGTCTCTTTTCATCCGTTTTTACCCATTTCTGTTTGTTTTTACACGTTTTTTATGCATGTGTTATGACCCGTATTAAGAAAAAAAAACCGATTTAATGAGACCGAACAAATCCAACAACAAGATTTACACGTTTAGTCCCTTTTCATCCATTTCTATACGTTTTTACCCATTTCGGTTTGTTTTTAAATGTTTTTTATGCATGTGTTATGACCCGAATAAAAAAATAATCGATTTAATGAGACCGAACTAATCCAATAACACGATTTGCAAGTTTAGTCCCTTTTCATCCGTTTCCTTACGTTTTTACCCATTTCTGTTTGTTTTTACACGTTTTTTATGCATGTATTATGACCCGAATAAAAAAATAACCGATTTAATGAGACCCGAACTAATACAACAACACGATTTACACGTTTAGTCCCTTTTCATTCGTTTCCATACGTTTTTACCCATTTCGGTTTTTTTTTACACGTTTTTTATGCATGTGTCATGACCCGAATAAAAAAATAACCGATTTAATGAGACCGAACTAATCCAACAACACGATTTACACGTTTAGTCCCTTTTCATCCGTTTCCATACGTTTTTACCCATTTTTGTTTGTTTTTACACATTTTTTATGCATGTGTTATGACCCGAATAAAATTATAACCGATTTAATGAGACCGAACTAATCCAACAAAACGATTTACACGTTTAGTCCCTTTTCATCCGTTTCCATACGTTTTTACCCATTTCTGTTTTTTTACACGTTTTTATGCACGTGTTATGACCCGAATAAAATTATAACCGATTTAATGAGACCGAACTAATCCATCAACACAATTTACATGTTTAGTCCCTTTTCATCCGTTTCCATACGTTTTTACCCATTTCTGTTTGTTTTTACACGTTTTTTATGCATGTGTTATGACCCGAATAAAATTATTACCGGTTTAATGAGGACCGAACTAATACAACAACACGATTTACACATTTAGTCCCTTTTCATCCGTTTCCATATGTTTTTGCCCCATTTCTGTTTGTTTTAACACGTTTTTTATGCATGTGTTATGACCCGAATAAAAAAATAACCGATTTAATGAGACCGAACTAATCCAACAACACGATTTACATGTTTAGTCTCTTTTCATCCATTTCCATAAGTTTTTACCCATTTCGGTTTGTTTTTTACATGTTTTTTATGCATGTGTTATGACCCGAATAAAAAAATAACCGATTTAAATGAGACCGAACTAATCCAACAACACGATTTACACGTTTAGTCCCTTTTCATCCGTTTCCATACGTTTTTACCCATTTCTGTTTGTTTTTACACATTTTTTATGCATGTGTTATGACCCGAATAAAATTATAACCGATTTAATGAGACCGAAACTAATCCAACAAAACGATTTACACGTTTAGTCCCTTTTCATCCGTTTCCATACGTTTTTTACCCATTTCTGTTTTTTTACACGTTTTTATGCACGTGTTATGACCCGAATAAAATTATAACCGATTTAATGAGACCGAAACTAATCCATCAACACAATTTACATGTTTAGTCCCTTTTCATCCGTTTCCATACGTTTTTACCCATTTCTGTTTGTTTTTACAGCGTTTTTTATGCATGTGTTATGACCCGAATAAAATTATTACCGGTTTAGTGAGACCGAACTAATACAACAACACGATTTACATGTTTAGACCCTTTTCATCCATTTCCATACGTTTTTTCCCATTTCTGTTTATTTTTACACATTTTTTTATGCATGTGTTATGACCCGAATAAAAAAATAACCGATTTAATGAGACCGAACTAATCTAACAATACGATTTACACGTTTAGTCCCTTTTCATCCATTTCCATACGTTTTTAACCAATTCTGTTTGTTTTTACACATTTTTTATGCATGTCTTATGTCCCGAATAAATAAATAACCGATTTAATGAGACCGAACAAATCCTACAACACGATTTACTCGTTTAGTCCCTTTCCATCCGTTTTCACACGTTTTTACCCATATCTATTTGTGTTTACACGTTTTTTATGCATGTGTTATGACCCGAATAAAATTATAACCGATTTAATGAGACCGAACTAATCCAACAACACGATTTACACGTTTAGTCTCTTTTCATCCGTTTTTACCCATTTCTGTTTGTTTTTACACGTTTTTTATGCATGTGTTATGACCCGTATTAAGAAAAAAAAACTGATTTAATGAGACCGAACAAATCCAACAACAAGATTTACACGTTTAGTCCCTTTTCATCCATTTCTATACGTTTTTACCCATTTTGGTTTGTTTTTAAATGTTTTTTATGCATGTGTTATGACCCGAATAAAAAAATAACCGATTTAATGAGACCGAACTAATCCAATAACACGATTTGCAAGTTTAGTCCCTTTTCATCCGTTTCCTTACGTTTTTACCCATTTCTGTTTGTTTTTACACGTTTTTTATGCATGTGTTATGACCCGAATAAAAAATAACTGATTTAATGAGACCGAACTAATCCAACAACACGATTTACACGTTTAGTCCCTTTTCATCCGTTTCCATACGCTTTTACCCATTTCTGTTTGATTTTACACGTTTTTTATGCATGTATTATGACCCGAATAAAAATATAACCGATTTAATGAGACCGAACTAATACAACAACACGATTTACACGTTTAGTCCCTTTTCATTCGTTTCCATACGTTTTTACCCATTTCGGTTTTCTTTTACACGTTTTTTATGCATGTGTCATGACCCGAATAAAAAAATAACCGATTTAATGAGACCGAACTAATCCAACAACACGATTTACACGTTTAGTCCCTTTTCATCCGTTTCCATACGTTTTTACCCATTTTTGTTTGTTTTTACACATTTTTTATGCATGTGTTATGACCCGAATAAAATTATAACCGATTTAATGAGACCGAACTAATCCAACAAAACGATTTACACGTTTAGTCCCTTTTCATCCGTTTCCATACGTTTTTACCCATTTCTGTTTTTTTACACGTTTTTATGCACGTGTTATGACCCGAATAAAATTATAACCGATTTAATGAGACCGAACTAATCCATCAACACAATTTACATGTTTAGTCCCTTTTCATCCGTTTCCATACGTTTTTACCCATTTCTGTTTGTTTTTACACGTTTTTTATGCATGTGTTATGACCCGAATAAAATTATTGCCGGTTTAATGAGACCGAACTAATACAACAACACGATTTACACATTTAGTCCCTTTTCATCCGTTTCCATATGTTTTTGCCCATTTCTGTTTGTTTTAACACGTTTTTTATGCATGTGTTATGACCCGAATAAAAAAATAACCGATTTAATGAGACCGAACTAATCCAACAACACGATTTACATGTTTAGTCTCTTTTCATCCATTTCCATAAGTTTTTACCCATTTCGGTTTGTTTTTACATGTTTTTTATGCATGTGTTATGACCCGAATAAAAAAATAACCGATTTAATGAGACCGAACTAATCCAACAACACAATTTACACGTTTAGTCCCTTTTCATCCGTTTCCATACGTTTTTACCCATTTCTGTTTGTTTTAACACATTTTTTATGCATGTGTTATGACCCGAATAAAATTATAACCGATTTAATGAGACCGAACTAATCCAACAAAACGATTTACACGTTTAGTCCCTTTTCATCCGTTTCCATACGTTTTTACCCATTTCTGTTTTTTTACACGTTTTTATGCACGTGTTATGACCCGAATAAAATTATAACCGATTTAATGAGACCGAACTAATCCATCAACACAATTTACATGTTTAGTCCCTTTTCATCCGTTTCCATACGTTTTTACCCATTTCTGTTTGTTTTTACACGTTTTTTATGCATGTGTTATGACCCGAATAAAATTATTACCGGTTTAATGAGACCGAACTAATACAACAACACGATTTACACATTTAGTCTCTTTTCATCCGTTTCCATATGTTTTTGCCCATTTCTGTTTGTTTTTACACGTTTTTTATGCATGTGTTATGACCCGAATAAAAAAAATAACCGATTTAATGAGACCGAACTAATCAACAACACGATTTACATGTTTAGTCCCTTTTCATCCATTTCCATACGTTTTTACCCAATTCTGTTTATTTTTACACGTTTTTTATGCATGTGTTATGACCGAATAAAAAAATAACCGATTTAATGAGACCGAACTAATCTAACAACACGATTAACACGTTTAGTCCCTTTTCATCCATTTCCATACGTTTTTAACCAATTCTGTTTGTTTTTACACATTTTTTATGCATGTCTTATGTCCCGAATAAATAAATAACCGATTTAATGAGACCGAACAAATCCTACAACACGATTTACTCGTTTAGTCCCTTTCCATCCGTTTTCACACGTTTTTACCCATATCTATTTGTGTTTACACGTTTTTTATGCATGTGTTAGGACCCGAATAAAATTATAACCGATTTAATGAGACCGAACTAATCCAACAACACGATTTACACGTTTAGTCTCTTTTCATCCGTTTTTACCCATTTCTGTTTGTTTTTACACGTTTTTTATGCATGTGTTATGACCCGTATTAAGAAAAAAAAAACCGATTTAATGAGACCGAACAAATCCAACAACAAGATTTACACGTTTAGTCCCTTTTCATCCATTTCTATACGTTTTTACCCATTTCGGTTTGTTTTTAAATGTTTTTTATGCATGTGTTATGACCCGAATAAAAAAATAACCGATTTAATGAGACCGAACTAATCCAATAACACGATTTGCAAGTTTAGTCCCTTTTCATCCGTTTCCTTACGTTTTTACCCATTTCTGTTTGTTTTTACACGTTTTTTATGCATGTGTTATGACCCGAATAAAAAATAACTGATTTAATGAAACCGAACTAATCCAACAACACGATTTACACGTTTAGTCCCTTTTCATCCGTTTCCATACGCTTTTACCCATTTCTGTTTGATTTTACACGTTTTTTATGCATGTATTATGACCCGAATAAAAAAATAACCGATTTAATGAGACCGAACTAATACAACAACACGATTTACACGTTTAGTCCCTTTTCATTCGTTTCCATACGTTTTTACCCATTTCGGTTTTTTTTTACACGTTTTTTATGCATGTGTCATGACCCGAATAAAAAAATAACCGATTTAATGAGACCGAACTAATCCAACAACACGATTTACACGTTTAGGCCCTTTTCATCCGTTTCCATACGTTTTTACCCATTTCTGTTTGTTTTTACACATTTTTTATGCATGTGTTATGACCCGAATAAAATTATAACCGATTTAATGAGACCGAACTAATCCAACAAAACGATTTACACGTTTAGTCCCTTTTCATCCGTTTTAATACGTTTTTACCCA
The DNA here is from genome assembly GCA_030686995.1 of Artemisia argyi. Classification (NCBI taxonomy): domain Eukaryota; kingdom Viridiplantae; phylum Streptophyta; class Magnoliopsida; order Asterales; family Asteraceae; genus Artemisia; species Artemisia argyi. Next base: position 92,182 of record JARVZY010002873.1, read on the forward strand.
TTTCTGTTTTTTTACACATTTTTATGCACGTCTTATGACCCGAATAAAATTATAACCGATTTAATGAGACCGAACTAATCCAACAACACAATTTACACGTTTAGTCCCTTTTCATCCGTTTCCATACGTTTTTACCGATTTCTGTTTGTTTTTACACGTTTTTTATGCATGTGTTATGACCCGAATAAAATTATAACCGGTTTAATGAGACCGAACTAATCCAACAACACGATTTACACGTTTAGTCCCTTTTCATCCGTTTCCATACGTTTTTGCCCATTTCTGTTTGTTTTTACACGTTTTTTATGCATGTGTTATGACCCGAATAAAAAAATAACCGATTTAATGAGACCGAACTAATCCAACAACACGATTTACATGTTTAGTCTCTTTTCATCCATTTCCATAAGTTTTTACCCATTTCGGTTTGTTTTTACATGTTTTTTATGCATGTGTTATGACCCGAATAAAAAAATAACCGATTTAATGAGACCGAACTAATCCAACAACACGATTTACACGTTTAGTCCCTTTTCATCCGTTTCCATACGTTTTTCCCATTTCTGTTTGTTTTTACACATTTTTTATGCATGTGTTATGACCCCGAATAAAATTATAACCGATTTAATGAGACCGAACTAATCCAACAAAACGATTTACACGTTTAGTCCCTTTTCATCCGTTTCCATACGTTTTTACCCATTTCTGTTTTTTTACACGTTTTTGTGCACGTGTTATGACCCGAATAAAATTATAACCGATTTAATGAGACCGAACTAATCCATCAACACAATTTACATGTTTAGTCCCTTTTCATCCGTTTCCATACGTTTTTACCCATTTCTGTTTGTTTTTACACGTTTTTTATGCATGTGTTATGACCCGAATAAAATTATTACCGGTTTAATGAGACCGAACTAATACAACAACACGATTTACACATTTAGTCCCTTTTCATCCGTTTCCATATGTTTTTGCCCATTTCTGTTTGTTTTTACACGTTTTTTATGCATGTGTTATGACCCGAATAAAAAAAATAACCGATTTAATGAGACCGAACTAATCAACAACACGATTTACATGTTTAGACCCTTTTCATCCATTTCCATACGTTTTTACCCATTTCTGTTTATTTTTACACATTTTTTATGCATGTGTTATGACCCGAATAAAAAAATAACCGATTTAATGAGACCGAACTAATCTAACAACACGATTTACACGTTTAGTCCCTTTTCATCCATTTCCATACGTTTTTAACCTATTCTGTTTGTTTTTACACATTTTTTAGGCATGTGTTATGTCCCGAATAAATAAATAACCCATTTAATGAGACCGAACAAATCCTACAACACGATTTACTCGTTTAGTCCCTTTCCATCCGTTTTCACACGTTTTTACCCATATCTATTTGTGTTTACACGTTTTTTATGCATGTGTTATGACCCGAATAAAATTATAACCGATTTAATGAGACCGAACTAATCCAACAACACGATTTACACGTTTAGTCTCTTTTCATCCGTTTCCATACGTTTTTACCCATTTCTGTTTGTTTTTACACGTTTTTTATGCATGTGTTATGACCCGTATTAAGAAAAAAAAAACCGATTTAATGAGACCGAACAAATCCAACAACAAGATTTACACGTTTAGTCCCTTTTCATCCATTTCTATACGTTTTTACCCATTTCGGTTTGTTTTTACATGTTTTTTATGCATGTGTTATGACCCGAATAAAAAAATAACCGATTTAATGAGACCGAACTAATCCAATAACACGATTTGCAAGTTTAGTCCCTTTTCATCCGTTTCCTTACGTTTTTACCCATTTCTGTTTGTTTTTACACGTTTTTTATGCATGTGTTATGACCCGAATAAAAAATAACTGATTTAATGAGACCGAACTAATCCAACAACACGATTTACACGTTTAGTCCCTTTTCATCCGTTTCCATACGCTTTTACCCATTTCTGTTTGATTTTACACGTTTTTTATGCATGTATTATGACCCGAATAAAAAAATAACCGATTTAATGAGACCGAACTAATACAACAACACGATTTACACGTTTAGTCCCTTTTCATTCGTTTCCATACGTTTTTACCCATTTCGGTTTTTTTTTACACGTTTTTTATGCATGTGTCATGACCCGAATAAAAAAATAACCGATTTAATGAGAGCGAACTAATCCAACAACACGATTTACACGTTTAGTCCCTTTTCATCCGTTTCCATACGTTTTTACCCATTTCTGTTTGTTTTTACACATTTTTTATGCATGTGTTATGACCCGAATAAAATTATAACCGATTTAATGAGACCGAACTAATCCAACAAAACGATTTACACGTTTAGTCCCTTTTCATCCGTTTCAATACGTTTTTACCCATTTCTGTTTTTTTACATATTTTTATGCACGTGTTATGACCCGAATAAAATTATAACCGATTTAATGAGACCGAACTAATCCAACAACACAATTTACACGTTTAGTCCCTTTTCATCCGTTTCCATACGTTTTTACCGATTTCTGTTTGTTTTTACACGTTTTTTATGCATGTGTTATGACCCGAATAAAATTATAACCGGTTTAATGAGACCGAACTAATCCAACAACACGATTTACACGTTTAGTCCCTTTTCATCCGTTTCCATACGTTTTTGCCCATTTCTGTTTGTTTTTACACGTTTTTTATGCATGTGTTATGACCCGAATAAAAAATTAACCGATTTAATGAGACCGAACTAATCCAACAACACGATTTACACGTTTAGTCTCTTTTCATCCGTTTCCATACGTTTTTACCCATTTCTGTTTGTTTTTACACATTTTTTAT
>JARVZY010000361.1:0-27381 GCA_030686995.1 Artemisia argyi
TAACGAAATGCGGCGCATTGACTTAACTTCGCGTGGGGTCCAAGATTAATATATTCTGCAATATTCGTACACCGCCTTCAGATGCGGCATAACTTGATTCTTGTATGCGGCGCATATGCTTTAGCATCTTGGATTATATCTGGTGAAGTCTTGATAGTGATACACCGTATGTCAGAAGTATTATGCGGCATATCTGGAGTAGAACAAGCTTGATCTTCTTCATTGACCAAAGTTTCATATGCGGCGCATGCTCGAATTGCATGCGGCGCATTCTTCAAAGTCAGGCAATGGTCTTTGAATTCATCTAAGTATAATATTGCGGCGTATCTTTTGAGAGAGATACTGCGCATCTTCTGGGTTTTAGTAGACTTTTGACATCTTGCTAGTTTTGCTCCATATTTCATCCAAAATTGTTAAGTTTTACCAATTGATTGTTTTTACCTAAGAATTACTAAAGTAAATAATTAAGTATCAATTCTCATAAATAATATAATAAAACAAGTCAAATAAATAGGATAAATGATGACAATAAAATGCACTTATTTGAGTTCATCAAATATCTCCCCACTTGAACTTACTTGTCCCCAAGTAAACTCTAGATTATAAATTATGAAAATGTATCCTAAAAGGTATTAGGATTTATGTTTATCATTAAGCACATATTCGTTTTATCATAAACACACAACCAAACACTTAACGAGTTAGAAACAAATTTAAAAATTTCAATTTTAGATCGATCTAATCGTCTCATTGTTTAGTTGTGACGAATATTCTATCATAGGCTTGGCAATCATACACATCTCCTCCACTAAAGCTAAGGAATGACAAGTCTAAAGCGGTAAAAAGGGTTTTTGAGGCTTGAGGGTTAAACCTAGCTTCATTCAAACATCTCTTGCATAAACTTATTAGATCGCTGGCGCGAGTCCTCGACGCTTCAACTAACGGATGGTCACTAATGTCCTCCTTGGATAGCTGGCGTGTTATTTGCATAACGGATGGTCACCAATTCATACACTAGATCGTTGGCGCATTAGCCAGTTAATCTAATACTTGGATGGTCACTACCTTATCACACATTTAATATTCTCACTTGGCCATCATTGTATTCGGATGCTCGAAAGCTAACAACGAATACAACAATACGGTTGGGTAGGGATAACATTTAGGATATAAAAATGGGTGTAAAATAAAAATAAACAAACAGATAGATTAAGTCCTAGTGTGGTTAATCACTTTCCCAACCATCCTATGAATAAGATTCATATCATTGAATAACTCACGCTTTTGACACTTGTAACTCACGCTTTTGACATATGTTTTCATTATGTTCGCAACAACAGATGTTATTGGAAGTTTTTGACGAATACTTCAAGCCCAAGAGTAACATGTTGTACTTGAACGGTACCGACAGGTACCGTTACAAAACAGAGTTAAAAAACAAAAATACAAAATGGTTACTTTGGGAGAAAGAGTGGTATGAATTTTTTGAATCAAATGTACCTATCATCCCAAAAATGATGCATTTCATTAGAATAGGAGAAGACGAGTTCTATTTCACAGTATATGACATAAATGGGTTAGAGTGTCAAGGATACGACAAGCGTCAAATAAGAACAAGAATGATAAGGTGTTTGTCAACTTATGCTCCAGAAATCACGGTAAACCAACATCTTTAGTATCATAAAAATTTCCATTTAAACTAACTTTAAAAAATAATCTTTGTATAACTTTTCACTTCCACATTCCTATGTGTAGCTGCTACCAGGTGTTTTCCTGCAAGATATCTAGCAAAACAACTTCATCATTGTCTATGCAGGAATGGGATTCCAAGTTAAACACAAAAGGGTCAAACCTTGGGAAGATAGCGTGGTCAGGATGAATACATTCACAGGGTGCTGATGGGATGCCTTTGTTGACAAAGCGGGGATAGTGCCAGGACACAAACTTGGAAAATTATACCGTATCAGCTGTGGTCATAGGAGGATATGATGGTCTAGGACTGAGCAGGGAAGACATACGCACAACTTTGCTGAAAAGAGCACCAAGACCGATTTTTAACCGAGATCGTCATGGTAAATGAAATGTTCTGTTCCAAAGTTGTAATTTTAAATTAAAACTAACAAGTAGGTTGTAAGTAACTATTGTATTACTACATAATAACAAACAAAACTTATTATTGCAGACCCAAGAATGTAACACATTTGCACTTGGTACCATCACAACGCTCATGATTATGAAGAGGCTGTCATTTACACACGATTCCACCCAGACGTTGGTTATTACTATAAACTGGTGAGTTACACATAATTACTGTGCATTTACAAACATATTTTTTTTTACTATCGGTTGAAACTAATACCAAAACCAACATTTATGAAACAGACTATCAAATCACCAATGTGGGGACGACTTGAACATGCACAAGTACAAGATAGGAGAGATTGATGAGGCGAAGAGTGTACCGCTTTTAAGGGGTCATTTAAGCCCAAATTCGAGATTATTTGATCAATTATTGCCCTAAATCGTTCCTTTTGTTATTTTAGGTACTTTTGGAGAGAAATCTGGAAAAGGAAGCATTTTGGACGCTTTTGGAGCATAAAAGTGAAGAAAACGGCAAAGTCTCAAATTTCCTTGCTGGAACAGTACCTGACGACGTCAAGGTTTTACAAGTGAAGGCGTCAAGTGTGACAAAAGAGGTGGATGTGGGAATTATAACGTGACGATCCAGAAAGTTTTTTGGCATATTGGCCTGACGGCGTCACCAAGGCCGTCAGGGTCCAATTACACGTGACGGCCCAGAGTGATTTTCTACATGATGGCGTCAGAAATGGATCTAGGCAATACGAATTTCATCATGGCGGCGAGTTGACGGCGTCAGAGGTTAACACATGACGCCGTCAGGATGCATAGTCTATATATATATATATATATATATATATATATATATATATATATATATATATATATATATATATATATATATATATATATATATATATATATATATTTTTTTTTTTTTTTTTCCAAATTTTCATTGTAAAGTGTGGAACTTTGTGTGGGATATTAGGGCATAAACCCTAAGATGAATTTTACAGCTTTTTCAAGGGTTTCGACCCCTTGATTCTTCCATGTTCAATTGAAGATAAGTACTTATTCAAATCATTCAATATGTCTATGTGTTGTGTGATTATGTGTTACGCTTGTCTTCTCTTTAACATGCTAGGCTAGATCTTTATTGTGTTTGCTTAGATGTAGTGAAACCTAGATGTTGATTATGGGTTGATTGTTTGTTTATAATTGTTATGGATGATTGTATTCGATGTTAGGCTTAAGAAAACTGGCAGACTTCCATTGGTAACTTGCTTGAACGTCTTAAGAAACATGATCGGAGGTGTACTACGATTTTTGGTTGTATTTAATGCGTAAGAGAATTCTAATGATCCCATGTTAGGAGCTTCTAACGGCTCGATATAGGAGTGAAGTAGGATCTTATAGAGTTAGGGAATATTGTACACGACCCTACAACTAGTATTAAGGAATATAACCCGTCATCCATGCAATTGTAACAAGCTAATCAACCTGTAAAAGATATCCGGGGAGTAATGAAATCTAAGTAAACACAACTTCTCTCATTATTGTTTCCACCACGTTAGTATAATAGTTTTATTTTCATTTCTTTTATTTTATTTTGATTGCATCTGTAGTTAATTGGGTTAGTTGGCTAGCAACTAATTCCGCCAACTCCTTCAAAACCCGAGATTTTAATTGCTTTCCATAAAATATAAAAATACAAAAAGAATCATCCCTCACCTCAAGACCTAGTTCAGTAGGCTTTCATCCTAGCGACACTATTCCTGAGCTGAACGATCAATCTCCCGGTACTTGTCACTATACTATACTACAACGATCAGGTACACTGCCTGGTGGGGGTTGTAAGCTTCTCAAGATCCCTTGAGAGGTAAAACCTGTTGCGAGGGCGCAATTCCCATGTATCAAGTTTTTGGCGCCACAGCCCGGGGAATAGTTATTGTCTAGGTTAGGATTTCTTTTTATTAGGTCTACTTGCTAGATTCCTTTCTAGTAAGGTTTTATTTTTATTTTTAGGTTTTCTTTAGTCTATCTTATTTCTTCGTTTCTTTGTTCGTAACCTTTACCATCCGCCATCATGGCAAATGAAGATCTCTATAACCTTAGAATCACTAGGAGTCGTAGTTCCGTAAGAAGTCTTGTTTTGCCATATGCAGAACCTGAAAGGGAAATGCATAGGTTAAAGCAATCTCTCCCAACACCCGAACCATCTAGCATAGCCATCAACTTTGATGAGGCCCTTTCTGAAGAAGATTCGGATAATCACCTCACGCCCTCTAGCCCCCAATCCAACAATGATATGAGCACCCCCGAAACTCCCACCCCTAAGCGCCTTAAGGACTACTCCTCCCCGAATCATCATGGCTTCTCAAATGCCATTGTTTTTCCAAACAAACGCACCGATGAGGTCTTGCGTGCAAATGATGTTTGGCTTGTCCAAAGTGTATGCAAGTTTCGCAGATTACATACCAATGACCCAATTCAACATATCAGGGATTTCTTGAAGATAGTGGACACCCTCCATATGAATGGGGCCACTAGAAACACGTCCCGATTACGATTCTTCCCTTTCACTCTTTATGAAAAAGCCAAGGAGTGGTATGATAGACTTCCCTCCGAGTCTAGTTTTACATGGGAGCAACTTATATCCAAGTTTTATGAGAAGTTCGTCCCAGCAGGGCAAACCTCGGCATTTAGGGATAGGATCCTCCATTTCTGAAAGGGAAAGGACGAACCCATCCGTAAATCATGGATTAGATTCAAGGATCTAATAAGACAAGTTCCCCATCATGGCATCGAACTCTGGCTTCTGGTCCAAATCTTCTACGACAATGTCTCCCTAAACGACCAGAACAGAATCAACAACTCAAGAAAAGGGAAAATAGCTAATCTGAGCCCGAGGAAGGGTGGAATAGGATTGAAGAATATGCTCAAGACAAGTACGATACTTTGGATGAACCCGATTCGACTATGAGCATTGATTGAGGCAAAAGCAGTCAACTAAAGTCAACCACGAATGTGGTCAATATAGTCAAACTCCTTAGGCTCAATTCTCCGCGGAAGTATAGGGGTTTCCCCGGGTCATTATGTCCCGATGAGGTGTGATGGTAATTTAAACGGGTTTGTGATCGGGTGAATTTGGACGGGAAAGGGTATATAAGGGTTTCAATGATTACACTAAGGAAATATGAGTGAGAACGATTTAAACAAACTATATTAACAATAACGTGGAACCCAATTAACCTAAAACGTAATCTAAATTTAAAATTAGAGTTTGCTTATAAATAAGCAGAAAAATAAGCCAAAAGGGCTTAAATAGAAGCTATCACTTTTTTTATTTTTGGTTTTTCTTTATTTTTCGAAACTACTTTTACTAACGTAACCTAAATTTAAAAATCGTAAAAGTTTATTAAATAAAACGCAATGGCGCGAAATAAAAAGTGAAATTTGAGCTACGCTAACCCTACGGATGTAAAAATTATATTTTTACGAACCTAATAATCAAAAAAAAAATTTACAAAAAAGAAAATTATTTTTTTGACTTTTATATTATTTATTATTAATTAAAAACTAATTAAATACTAATAAAACTAATGTAAATTATTAAAAATACTTAATGAACAGTGAAAATTATAAAATTTATTATAAAAATACTAAATGGTACACTAATGCTAGGAAAAATATAAAAGTTGTGAAAAGCTTAAAAATAAGCTGAGAAATAAGCTGTAAAGCTTAATAAGCTAAAAAAAGAATGATAATACCATAAATATAAATGTGATTATAAAATAACTGAAATCCCCCTAGGTTAGATGGTGCGTGGGTTTGGTCTGGTGTTGACCAGGTCAACCCAAGAGGTCCAGGGTTCAATCCCCACCCTTGTCACTTTTCCTTTTTATTATTCTTTTTGAACTTTTCTTTTGCAAAAACATTTTAACAACAAAATAAAACAACTTTAAAAAAGTCAAACTTTTTGCAAACCACAAATAAGCACTGTGTGAACTTATTATTCACACAGTTGGCTTTTAAGTTAAGAAAGGAAATTTAAAACTAAAAAAAAAACCATAAATAATAAGCTGAGAGAAGTTAAATGAACTTAGAATAAAAAGAAAGAATAAGAAAAGCACAAGTATAAGCTGAAAATAAGCACTAAGCAACACCCCCAAAACCTGAGCACCAAACAGGCCTAATTTGCCAACTTAAAGCCAATGTGGGGCCTATAAGAGTGAATAAGAGTCCAAAATAGAACTTGATCCTAAAAGCTAGCCACAAGGGCTTTCCAAAAGGCCAATAAGCCCTCAGTATGGCCCACAAATAAGACAAGGTAAAGCTTGTGAAGTAGGGTGGTCAATACTGACCAATCAGTATGCTAAGTTTGGTGAGGCAGAATGAATGGGCCAAAATAGCACAAGAATAAGCACTACAAAAGAAAATAAGCAGATGAGTATAAAGGCAGGCTTATGGGCTTCCCAAAAAGCCTAAGGTTGAGGACTGGGATCCACTAATAAGCTAGATGAGGGGTGTGGAAAGTGGTCCAAAATCTGGTGCAGGGGAGATGCTTCCCCTGCAGCCCACTTTGATCATTTGCACAAGCTAAAACAAAAATTCTAAAAATAATCCAATTGTGGATTCTTAAAGCTCAGCTGGGGGGTTTCAATCTTTGAAAAGCTCAAGGCTTAAAAGTAAACACATAATTCAAAACAAACCACCCAAAAAATGAGTTTCTGCCCAATGAAAGTTTTTGACTTTTTGAGTTTCTTAGCTATTTTGACTTTATTGAACTTGGATCCTAATTTACTGGTTAGTTATGTTATATTAAGCTATATTGAGATGGAATTCAGCTAGTTTATCAACTAATAAGCTAAAATGATGAGATGGTAGTCCTAAAGTTCAAACAGATAAGCTGTTATGCAGCTATTGAGAGATTATGACCTTTTTGCAAATAAGGACTCATTTTTATGACTAAGATGTGTTACTTGAGCCTACTATGACATGACTAACCCAAAGCTACCCTCTGAAACAAAGTAATACCCAGTGTAATCCCAGGTGCCAAACACCTCTTTATGGAAAAATTTGAACTGAGTTTGATGGTTTTTAAAGCAAATGGGAGTTCTAATCCATGAAACTGAGTATGTAGCTTATAACAGGCTAATTTAAATACAAATGGGCCAAATCAAACAACATTTAATAATAACAACAGAAAATCACAAATTATGTAGGAAAAGGGAAGAATCTTACAACATGATCCAAGCACAGAACTGAGGTGTACAAGGACCCAATTTCACAACCCTATTACTCCCATGAGTACTAAACCATATTCCATCCTCTTCATGCTTTGCTTCTTCTTTCTGATTCCCTTTTTTATTTATTCTTTTATTTTTCACTATTTTGTGTTTTTGCCATTTTGGCGTAAACTGATTTAAATGCTACTGAGCTCCTTTAAGCTTACAATTAGCTGAATTGAACTTAATGAAAGAGTAAACAACAACCTTAACAATCCTTAAGCTAACATGAGGTTTTGAGTAATTTTGAGTGGAACTGAGTGAACAAAAGAAAACTTGCATTCCTGAATAATTTAAACTTAAATTACAATGATGAAACTGAAATTGCACTTAGGGAAACTGAAATCACTACTTAAAATATTAATCCGACATTAACATTATACTAAGCTACAATACACTAAAAACTAAAAAAAAAACTAACTACTGCTGCTTCCACTCTTTCTTATTATATGGACCCTTTAGGCTTTCTTGGGCACTTCCCACTTTTCTTCTGAGCCTTAGGATGACTGCAATTTGATCTTGGCCCTCAATTAGTTTTTTAGCGGGAAAAAGTAGGGGTGGCAGTTTGGCAGGTAGCGTGTGTTTGGGAGGTAGGTTTGTTGTTTTGTTGTTGTTTTGAGGTGAGTAGGATGGGGGTGGAGTGTTTCAGATGTGAGTGGAGGAGGTGATGATAAGGTTGTAGCAGGGCTATGGAGTCACGGGTTGGGAAAAGGGGTGAGGTGGAGAAGGTTGACCAAAGGTTTGACTGGGATTAATATTAAAACGTTGGGGTGGGCTGGTTGTAATATGGGGTAAGGGTTGAGTGTGGGCTTTTATTTTGGGCTTGGGAAATGGGGTGGTAAATGGTTGTGTTTTTTGGGTTTAATAAAAACAAAAGGTCCGTTTGTATTGTTAAGTGTAAATACCACAAGGACTAAAAGTGTAATTGACTGAAAGTTGAGGGGCCTGTTGTGGCATTTTTCCAAAGTTAATCAAGGGACCAAATCTGCCATATCTCAATAACCCAAGGACCATAAATGTAATTTTCTATTTTTAAAAGACTCGAGGGACCTATTATGTCAATTTTGGATTTTGAGGGACTAAATATGTAATTTCCCAAAAGTTATCAAAATAGTTCCAATTTGTAAATGAATAGTACAAGGGTGTTATTTGTAAATTTTCCATTTTTAAACACCCAGGGACTAATTTTGCCAATTTTGAAACTTGAGGGGTAAAAGTTGCCATTTTGTGTAAACTTTCATCCAGGGACTATTTGTGAATAAGTTTGACTTCCCAAGGACTTAAGTTGACTTTTATTCCATTTTAAACCTTCAGGGACTAGTTTTGCCAATTTATGAAACTTGAGGGACTGAAACTGCCAATTATGCAAACTTTGTTCGTTTTTTATCTGTTTTTACTCACTTTGCATCTGAAACATATAAAACACAATCTTTAGAATATTTTCAGTATTTTGATGCATCATTGAGTGTTTTTAAATGTTTTGGCAGCTCAGAATAGGTAAAAATGATGAGTATTTACACACTCATCAATCCCCCACACTAAAACATTGCTAGTCTCTAGCAATCTTTTAAGAAAAACTTAATGGATTTGAAAACTCTTTACCAAAAGGCATCACTTCTGGAGTAGCCAGATGTATCGATTCAAGTAAGAACTATGGTCCACCTGATAACCATGTGATTTTGAGCAAACCACCAGCTGTCAACGGATTTGATTTGTCTTTACCAAAAGCCGTTTGCTTCTGGACTAGCCAACTCTTGATGGAATAGTCAACATCTTGGTGAGCTAGCCAACTCATTCACTTTTTGGGATATGGCGAGTTGATATACCATACAATTTTGGGCAAATTGCAAGCCATCAACGGATTTGAGGTATCTTTACCAAGAGCCGTTTGCTCCTGGATTAGCCAATCCTTTTGTCGTTTAGACATGGTGGACTGATAACCCCAAAAAATTTTGAACTTTAGTGATTTTTTTTTTTAAATTTTTGCCAAAAACGGGGGTACTAGATGGTAAAATGTGATAAAATTCGCTATAATTTCCCCCTCCCACACTTAGAATTGAATATTGTCCTCAATATTCAAAGTCTCGGCTATTATGCCGACTCTTTGAACGTAAAAGGGCAACATTACAAGCTAAATGTGGAAACACAATTTTGTTTTTCACTTTATTTGTAACAACAGTAGGGGTAATTCCCCCACACTTAGGGTGAAAACCCTAAGTACATGCTACTGTTTTTGTTTACCGAGTCGCTAGCTTGACTCGACCCCGAATTCATTGGTTCTTGGGGAAGCATGATGTGGAAGAGACAATCTCCATCGGACTTTCATTCAAGATGTTTGGACAAACATTTGAAGCACGTGAAAGTTCCACACCGATGAGATATAATCCCGGCTTTAAATAGTATAAACTATAAGCGGTGATGCCGGGGTAAAAGATGAGGTCTTCATTCCCGAAGGAGTGAAGAACAGGAGAAGTCACCTTATAGGTGAAGAAAAGAAAGAAAGTCATGATAAACATCATGACTAACTCATCCTCATCCTCGGGAAAATTCATAGATTCATTATCATGAATTTCATCATTTAAGCTCATGTGATCAAGACATATCCCGGATGTGTCTAGATCAAAGTAGAAGTTATCATACTCCGGTGGAGATATGATATGAGTGAGTTCACAGGAGAACTCATCGAATGTGAATGAATCATATTCTGGATTGATGTGCGTGAGTTCACAGGAGAACTCATCGAAGGTAAATGATTCATAATCGGGGAGAGAATTATGAGAATGAGATGTGGTACTGCCACTAATCTTCTCTCCCATGGGATCAAACGTAAAGGCTTCAAACTCCGGAATAGGATCATCAGAGAAAATGTCACTATCCTTAATGGGGATAGGAGATGAAATAGGTTTCTTTTTGAAAGCCTCAATTTTAGAGATGAGGTGACTGACATTCAATAATGTAGCACAAAGGGCTTCATCTTTGATTTCAATGTCAGTCTCATCATTAACTTCTTCTAAGCCGACTAGCTCAGAAGGTAATCCTTCCACATGACTGATGTCTCCATAAGATAAAGAATTTTCATCAGCATGTGACATACTAAGCTCGATGTTGGGATTAGAGTTTAAAAGATTTTCAATTTCTCCCAGATCGGCTTCATGGTCAAACAGATCATCATCACTTCCCAATAGAAGTAGATTGATGTGAGTAAGTTCATATGTGAACTCCTCAATAAGAGGGTCAACATCAGAATGAGGCAGTGGTGCCTCTTCATACTCAACTTCTCCATAAGATGTACAATCATCATTAAAATCAGAGAAAGTCTCAAAATGATCTTTTGGATTTTCAGGGTGAGAAGGTAGGTCACACACATGATCAAAAGTTCCCTGTGACTCTCCTGGGATTGGGACAAGGTTCTCAACACTAGACTTTATGAATTCGTCCGATTCCTTTTCAGGAAAAGTGTCAAGATGCTCATCCCCTATATTCGGAGAGTGAGTGTGAACTTCGGGTGTGATATCATTAGACTGAGGGAGTTTAGAAGTATTAGCAGTTATGGAATTTTCAAGTTCCATTTGATCAACGGCTAGTGACTCTGTCACATTATTTTCTCCCTGATTATCCATGGAAGGAATCACAACTGATGAATCTAATGAATCTTTTTGAATAATAACAATGTTATCTTCATCATCATCACTGTCATCATCGTCATCATAAAGAGCAGCATAACGAATATTGGCACGTATTTTAGCGTGTAACACCCCAACCCGATAAGGGTAGAAGTACTACATTATGGTGACATATCAAAGGAAACACAAGCATACATCTTAAGTAATACAAAGGAATCCCAAAGGTTATAAGGAAACTGAAGTACAAAGTTACAATGAGAACAACAATAAATACTAAGTCTGATACTGAACATCTCTTCTAGTCATCTCTAAATCCAGAAAAGCTATCAATGTATAGTCTTCTAAGTCCAAGGTACTCTCCGCCCATAACCCATGTAACACCCCGAAATTTGATTAAGCAGCGGAAGTCTAATCGGGGTCATTACAGTTTAGTACATAGTCATACTCATAGAAAACAATTCAAAAGATTATCAATATCATTCCATGAAAACTCAAATATTCAGAGTTACAAACATTTTTCCAAACTGTTAATTGTTTCACAAAAGTGGTGATGAGTTTGTAAAGAATGATATAATTATTGAAATCAAAAGGGAGGTCCTGTGCCCTTTTGCCAGCTCCGTGCCACCATGCTTGCTAATTTCCTGAGATAAACATGCTTAAAAAGTCAACACAAAGGTTGAGTGAATCCATAGTAGTTTAAATAGTAATAGTGTGAACACAAGCCAAGCATTTGAAATAAACAAGCCAAGATAGACAGGTCTTGACTAAATCGGGTGTAATATTGCTCCTAAGCCTCACGAAATGCAAGCCTTAACATTGATTTGACATATCATAAAGATAATAACAATCATCTACACCACAACGGATGTAAATGACAAGGGGCCCTCGGTGAAGGAAATGTGCCAAATTTCCATAATACCTCGAATATAGCACACCTCCTGCCAAGTGATCACCTTGACAGAGGCGGGCTGCCATTCCAATAGATCTATCAACTATATTCGCGCTCACTCGCAAGTGATTAAGGTTCGTGATATGAGGGACTTGTAGCACGGGTGTCAACTTAGGCAATATCAGGTGATAATAGCATACAGAAAAATATTTGTGTTCGATTTATAGCATGTATCTCCCCACGGGGTTTAAAAACAATTAAAAATGTGGGACCATGAACTCACCTGAAAGGTGCGTGTGAATCACAACGGTGCTCAAAGTGATGGTGTATTGCTATGACTAGCAATGAAATTCCTCCGACTTGCGACCTATAAATATATTGTAATCGGTGGTTTAGATTCGTGTCGTAAATGACGTGTGCTATATCACGTGTAAGGTGATATCCGTTTCGGGTGTCTTAAATGTACTTCAAATAACTTTACGTAGTTATTGTTAGTGTTGTTACGAATCGGTGTTTGATTAAATATTACCTCGTCGTGAAAATAATATCGTTTAAAAATATTTATGTTTAAATATTTTTAATAAAGTTATATATATTTATGTATATATAAAAATATTTATGTTTAAATATTTTTAATAAAGTTATGTATATTTATGTATATACATATATATAGAAGTTAAAGAAAATACTTATATATGTTTTTGTAAGGTTTGTATAATTAATTATAAAATATAACTTGTCACATTTTAACCCTTAACTTTAACAAAATTTACACTTTGTACCCTTGGTTAAAAATAATTATAATTTTAGTCCCTTTTTGTACTTTTGCCCCTTTAATCCTCAAACTTAGGCTAAAAGACGGTTCCTACCCTCGGTTTCCAAAGAAATTCGGTATTTACAATTTTGGTTCGAAAGTTTAAGATTTTGTCACATTTAGTCCTTTAACGTGGGACCTTTTGCAAAAATAGTCCAAAATCTAGTTTTTGAAAAGTTAACTTTTATTTTTGTAAAAGTTACCATTTTTATCCCTTTTTATTTGTAAAAACTCGGTTTTTGAAATCAGTTACCACTCGAAATTATTAAGTTCTAAATTCGAAAATTTCATAAAGGAATTGTTTTGGGCTCGTTAGCCCGGTAAGGCCCAAGTGGGTGTTTTCTTTGTTTAGAAAAAATGTTCGACTATCACATGGTTCTAGCTTTGTTTTCGTGGTTTAAATGCGTATGAGATTTGCATGTTTGGTGATTTTGGTTAAGCTCGAGTCGATTAATGGGAGGGTCGAAGAAATTATATAAGTTGTACGTGTAAAAATGAAATGGCGAGGGCATTCTTAGGGTGTCGAGACATGTTTGAAATATAGTTGTATATGTTTTAAGTTGTCATAATACTTAAGGATTCTTATCGTGATGTGCATGGAACGAATGTGAATATGATATGCACGACAAAAATAGAGTAGGAAACGAAATAGGTTCGAAGACTTACAACACCAAAATGGTGGGAAGTTCGTGTAATACGTGACAATCAAGAACACAACAATCGTTATACCCCCTTGTAGTGACTCGTTCCAAGTGCTTTTACCCATGTAGCTTCTCAAAATCCTTGCGTGCTCCTCCCTTGTCTTCAACCGTGCGTAGTAAAGAAAAAGAGTATTTGTGATTGAGAGATTCTTGGTGATTCAAGTAAGTGTGAGCAATTTGTGCATTTAATGTTGTTTATATAGGGTGAAATGTTTGGTTAGCTACTCTCACTCTCCATACGAGTGTCTCATGAGATGAGACAAGAATGTTTCATGCGTCCCTTGAGTAGTCAAGTCGTTTCGCCAATACATGAAGCTAGATCGATATTAAATTGGTATAGTTAGAGGAGAGATTAGGCCTTAGAAGGTACCTTTGTGATTAGTTTATTGGATATGTAAAGGGATTTAGAAACATTGAATCCATTGGTCACAAGTGATTAGTGAGTGTTTAGTATGGTTTAGTCGTGTATTGATTTTATCCAAAGGATCGTATGTTTAAAGTTTAGGTGCTAGGCCGGCTTAGGTTGCAAGTCAACTTCTTATAGGAAGTTTTGTGTGTCGAATGTGAGGGAACAAAAGGAAACGTGCATGTATACTCCTTGTATCCCATGCGTTGTAGCAACAAAGAAAGGACAAAGCGAATGGCCAGTGGGCTCGTGTTAGGGTCCGGTCCAATACAAGAAAAACATGGGTGGTGGGCTTGTGTTATCCCTCGGCCCAAGTGAAAAGAATTATGAGCCGTGTGGGCTTGGTGGTGGTGATTCGGCCCAAAATAGAAAAGAAATGAAGTGGACTTGTGTTCGGCCCAAAAGATATCGGGGTGTCGTGTTCCGTAAAATTTGTGAAATATATCTCGGTGTCGGTGTCGGTTTGTGAAAACCTCAATTATTCAAACGGTGTCGTCATTTATATATATATACTCATATATATAAAGTAACAATAATTTGTCATAATTATATATATTTCATTATATATAATTAACTAGCCTAAGGCCCGGCCGTTGGCCGGCTAGCTTAAAGAATTATTTATTAAACTTAACAAATTATTATTGTAGCCATAAATGTTAAAAATATGCACGCATGATGTTGTAGAATAAAAAAGGGTATAAAATAAATAACCTTGGATGTATTGTTTAAATGATAACATGCTATAACAAATTTTAAATGAAATTCAAAGACGATTTATGACTTCTTTGTACACAACGTTTGTTGTGTGATTACAGTGGTTCCCATCACTATCAACATTGTAGTTTTATTATTATTTTGAAAAGAAATATATTTATATAAGCGATTGATATGCAAATAAAAGTTGTGTTTGGTGCATGCACAAATAATAATATCATGTTACATAAGAATACAATAAAGTTTAAAAATGATACAAAAAGCACAAAATATCCAGATTTTGATCATACGATGTTATGATACGATGTTATGAATAATGTTTGTGTGTACGACAAATGCAAACAATTCGGTCGTGAATGTCACTTTGATAAGAACAAAATGATCAGGGTTTAATTAACAATATGACAAAATGAAATAAATTTAGTCACGAAGTGTTGTACTAAATTGGGTAAGAAATCCTTTAAAACTTTAATATAGCTACATTTTTTTTAATATATTCTAATGAATAAAGTCTCTCCTCTCGTTGAATTGTCTTTGGTAAATTTTTCACAATGAGAGTCTCGCTCATCAACACTGTGATCGAGAGCTCATTTTAAAAAATAATCCATGATTATTACGCGTACTTATTTGTGCATTATCTGTTATGTGTTCAGCACTTATAAGCCCAATAAACTTCCACTTTCCAAAGTCAGATGCAGCTATTGGTTTCTGCTCATTCTCTTTTCATTTTCAGTTTTTGTGACTTCCATTGCATAGCCAAGTAGATCTGCACAATTAAAAACAAATTCTATTGGTATAATTGTGTAAGTAGGTTCTTGCAATTGCAATATCATCGTCAATCACTCAATCAGGCTAAAACAGTTAGCTTTTTGCTAATCAAAATGAACACCAATCAGCTATCTCCTACACCATTTTTGTCATTGTCAATATCAATGCTAAGTGTTGGTACATAAAAATATGATATAATGACTAACCACTTATGGGTAACTAAAGTCTTTCCATACTTATGTAGTAAGCTTGTATGGATCAGTTAAACATTGTTTCACACCCCCATAACCCACATTATAAGTTACCTATTTACCCATTTTGTTTAGTTACCCTTCCCGCTAAACCCACCCATTTAAATGGGTCAGCGGTTGAAACATCACCCAAATAGTTTTCGCATACTTAAAACCACACCAACACACTTACTATACAGGTCAACAAATAAAACAACACCCAACCTTTTTAAAATTGAGATTTAGAATTATATATCTAAAATTATTCACTTAAAAGTACCAAATCTATAAGAGTCAAGAGCCAGTGATCTTCTCGATCTTAGTCTCTACCATGGCCTATAGACAAATTAATCTCTCAAACAATATTCATCCCTCATTGAAAAAACACCCACCTATTACAAACAGTATACAAAGATTAAGAACAATTTGGGCAAGCAATAATAATACAAAGATTAAGATTTCGTTACCTTTTTATGCAATTACTTTATATCAATTTGCAGATGAAGTCTATTCGCAAATACAAATATGTTTTATTTTATTTTTGCTCTAATTTTTACTTAGATGGTCATTTGGAAAGACTTGATAACTAAAGGAAATCATTTTTTGCGTTTGGGTATAGTTGAGTTGTGTCTGATAATCTAAGTATTTCACATAATCAATTTTACCAATAGCTGCAGCGAAATAGATTCTGATGATCTGCGTGCACATTCTCAAATAATCATAGTTTTTTAAATGCTCAAACATACTATTTGTTGTCACAACTTAAAGCAGCATGAGCACTATGTACAACATTAATTAAGTTAAAAGCTAGATTCGAATTAGGGGTGTTGATCGGTTCGGTTTTCGGTTATTCGGTTAATTCGGTTCGGTTAATTCGGTTAAAAAAAAATTTAGGGTCAAACCGTGAACCAAACCAAACCGAATTCAAATTCGGTTTTTGGTTCGGTTTGGTTAAATTCTAGTTCGGTTTGGTTCGGTTCGGTTTTCGGTTTAACCAAATTACACACTTTATTTAAAAAAAAAAGAAAAATATACAAATATATTTTGCCAAAAAAGTTATTTCAAACATAAAAAGTATTTTTTAATATTAGGATAGAATTTTTTTGTTATTTATATATATATAAATATAAATATAAATATATATATATATATATATATATATATATATATATATATATATATATATATATATATATATAACGTTTTATTGATCTTTTTATATATATAAATATATAAAAAATATATAAATTTATATGAATTCGGTTTTCGGTTTGGTTTTCGGTTTTGATTACCAAAACCATATCCAAACCGAGAACCGAATTAAAAGTTCGGTTTGGTTCGGTTTTGGCAAATTCGGTTCGGTTATAAGTTCGATTCGGTTATTTTCGGTTCGGTTCGGTTTTGGTTTTCGGTTTATTCGGATATTTCGGTTTTTCTGCTCACCCCTAATTCGAATCGCTTGGATGATCCAATTCAGCCTATGATTATAATTACAAATATAATTGAGTGTTCTTTGAGACCTAATTGTACCAATACCTATATCCCAAGACATACCTTTTTAACCCGACCAACCCTCCTATCTTGAACCCTTTTGACCTATTATTCAACCAGACCAACCCAATCCAGCTCATATTAATAATCATTGTAGTACGGGTAACGGGCAAATGACTAATAACATATAATCTAAATATAACGACTCATCCATTATATGGCAAAATGGGATGATTAAAATAAAACACATAATATTGATACAAATTGCTAAAAAACATAAAATCCATTAGAGCCTAAAAACAAACAACATTGATAAAAATCCATTATAACCACTGATAATAAAAAAAGCATACAATTATTCAAAAGGGAAAGGAGAAAATTACCGAGGAACAACCACGGTCCATTTTTTACTGGTTTTAGGATCATTGAATTTGGATATAGGAACACCATGCTTCATCGTCTCCATCCTAAACACAATCAAGAACAATAATTATTTAAAAAATTAGGGATCGTTGTATTTGTTTGTAGTGAAAAAATTAGGGATCAGGTATCGCTAAAAATTGATGTTTGTAGTGAAAAAATTAATGTTTAAAGATAAATAGTTAACGTAAAATGTCATTTGTAAATAATCCGGAATAAACATAACTAACTTGAGTGTATTGTTTAAAAGTTGAAAAGCTAAATAAATAATCTGGAATCAAAATAACTAACTTGAGTGAATTCTCGAACACTTATTGCATGCAAATATTAATTGTCTCTTGCTCTGTCAAGCCACCTTTGTTGCCTGCAAAGTACATTGATAAAAATACATGTTAGTACATTGTATAGTTTATATAAATTATACATACCTACATCAACACATTCATTCCATCAAAAGTTTGTACCAACTTCAATGAGAATCATACCAAAAAACGTCATGTATCAAGGCATTGAATCAGATTTGAGCACCATTGCCCATGGATAGCCGCAACCTATACCTTTCTGCAACTACCATTAATGCAAAGTTCATACGACCAGTAAACAACAAAACACCATCATTGTATCTTTTAAATAAAGGGGTCTACAAAGAGAGCCGTCAAAGCTGAAAACAAAAACACAACTTAATTAAACTATCATTACAAACATTCTTATCTAAAAATTAATCCACATGCAAATTATTCAATAGAGACTCAATTAGTAAGTACAATATTACGGACTTGTTATAGATTCTACAGACTTATTTTGAGCCATGTACCTTTTCAAAAATAATCGCTTCCAAATACTTCTACTTGACTAAATGATACAATTGTTTAAAGTTGTTTTTAAAAATGAGTTTCAACGCCGGTTCATGAATTAAACCTTTACTTTTTTATTGGTTTTTGTGCACGGGTACATGAATATTTTTGTACCAAATCGGTTTCCTGAAATTTTGACACCTCGCCCTATGTAATCCTACTTAAGGTTTCATGTAACGTACCTTTGCAGCTCAAATAAATGATTGTGACCACTCTAAAAACAGGTAATATATTATGAAAATACAATTCCACAAATGAGTAATGAGGTAACCTTCTACATACACTTACCTATCCAAAGACAAAACGATGTCAAGGAACATGGTCATAAATTAGATGTTGTAAGTCATGGTACCAA
This sequence comes from Artemisia argyi, assembly GCA_030686995.1. Lineage (NCBI taxonomy): Eukaryota > Viridiplantae > Streptophyta > Magnoliopsida > Asterales > Asteraceae > Artemisia > Artemisia argyi. The sequence continues at coordinate 18,633 of JARVZY010000361.1, forward strand.
AGACCCTATTGAAAAGTGAAGTTCGCATTTGTTTAGTTTTCATATAAACATCAAGTATATCTTGTTATCTCGACTACCTTATTTCCAATTCACGAATCCATTTGAGTTCTAATTTATCCCCTACATGACAAAATCCTATATATCTAAGTTGTTTTTCTTTTGCAAAAAGCTGAAACTTTTCTTTATTAAGGTTGGATTATAAGTATCAAACTTTATAATAAAAATTAATTTTCTCAAAAGGGCTATTCATATCAATCTCAACTCATTAGTTAACCAACAACTAATACAAATTCAAGAAAACAAACATGAATAAAAGGTAAAACTTGAATCACCTTTGTAGTTACAGATGAGCAATGTATTATAGGTGATGATGCAGAACTTAACCTCTTCATAGAACTCCACACACCCTGAAAATAAAAGAAACAAATTGAAAATCATAATGCTTACTGCACAAATTAAAAATCGAGACATAAAATGAATAAATCAAAAAATGCACCTGTTTGCAAATTGAACATTGTTCAACAAAATGGAAAACTAACATTTGTATCCACGACTTTTGATTGAATTAACATTGAATTTTTTTAGGTGAAACAGGCGGCCGAAACAATTAGTGGATGTGTGAATATGATTTTTGGATGTTTGATTTAACAAAATCGGTTACAGATTACTAATTTGGGGGTTTTATTTTTAGGGATAACTGAGGAAGAACTGGTACGGGGTGTTTTTGTGTTACGGTTTATTTTATTTTATTTTTTTTATGGAAAATCGTTTTGGGGTGAATGAGGGAAAACTGATTTTAGGGTATTGATTGATTTAGGTAAACCTGATTTGGGGGAAACGATTTTGGGGTGAAAAGGGAAGGAGCGAATTTGTAGGAGGTAAATGAAATGTGAACCGCTAGATCAAAATAAATGCAACGTGTCGAGTTTTAAAGATTTTTGGGGGGTCAACTTTCCTAAACCCAACCTTGTTTTATATAGGTGGGAGATGACTATATCAACAGAAGCATAAAATGGGTAACTAATATTTAACTGTGATTCCAGTCTAACGCCAACTATACGAAAATACTATTGTATCTTTTTAATGTATTTCATATATTAATTTCATTAAACATTACAGAAAATGGGTATTTAATAGGATTGTACATACCTGAGCATCTTGTAATACAAAATCTAATGACCAAACATCATTAGGCTTTCCAAAAGTATGGGGTTTCCACTTGCTAATGCAGCGTGCAACAACCTTTATATCATCTAACATAGGATCAATGTCAGACAGAGGAGTCAAATTGTGTTCCATGATTTGTATCTACAAAACAACATTCAGATATCAGTAATGTAGAACAGTTACTTTATATATATATGAATTGTTTACACATAACCAAAAATACCTTTTGCTACAGAGAATAAATTAGAGGGGAGTTGTAAAAATGAGTGATGAACACTTGGTCTTGTAAACCAATTTATAGAACATTATTAGGTCAAAATGTAATTCAAATTTCAAAACTCTTCATAATCAAGGCAAAAAATGAGGGGAATAATTAGTTACCAGAAATTTAGCACAATTTTAATATTTATTGATACACTATATCAATACTTTTAAAACTTTCCAACATTATCTTCAGTTACTTTCCCCCAAATTACAAATTACAAAATTATTATATAAATGTTTTATTTTTTTTTACACATCCACAACACGATTTATAAAATAAGGGAAAACTAAAAAACGATTACTTACCATTTGAATTAATCATGAACGTCTTGAATCCTGGCAAAATTATAAGAAGAAATTATTGATTGATTAAAATTTATAATAATATACGAATTAAGCATAAAAAAACATACCTGATTGCAATTTGATATTTCGGTTTATGATAATATAAATAGTTATTGATTGATTCAATAATCATGTTAATATTATACATTTGATTGAAAAATAATTGAATACCGATCGATTGATCCATTTTTTTTAGGGTAAACGGAATTTTTAGGTAATCGATTGATGGGGTTATATTGATTTAGCGTATTATGTGTTTGAATGTGAACGGATTGGATTTGGGGGAAATTTTTTTTTTGAAGCTTTGATCTAACACAAAATGAATTGGGGATTTTTTGTGTTGGTATTAATGAGGTGCTAAAGTTTAGGGAGAAAATTGCTTCTGGACCGTTGATTAGAGTATAGTTTCCAGGTGGCGAATTTTAAAGATTTTTGGGGGAAAACTTGCCTTAACCCAACCTTGTTTTATATAGGTGGGAGATATTAATATACCGGTGTTAAAATCAAAGTGTCGGGTCGCAAGTGGAGTTATCGGTGTTTAACCTCATTGGGTGATATCCAAGAGTGACATTCGGGTGATATCGGGTGACAAATCATGTTCGGGTGTTAAACAAACAGTGTTCATAACATTCGAGTGTCAATTAAACAGTGAAAATAATAATCGGGTGTCCAAACAAACAGTGTCTCATGTAAAAGTTTCAAATTAGCCCGCAAAAATGGCTTAGTAAGAATAATGTTGACAATTAGCATTAATAAATGACCTGGGATTTTACGGTGTATTACAACCCAGCTTCCTACTAAAACCTGCCGCAGGAAAAGAAATGCGGTATAAAAGGGAAACCAAGGATAACGAACGAACAAAGGCATAATGTAAGGTGCATTGGGGAAAGCCTAAGTTATAAGCAAAGGATAACAAAGGTATGAGATAATCAGTAGCAAATCATAATGTAAGATAAGGTAAATCAGTAATCAACCAAAGTGTAAGGTCAGTCATCAAATCCCGAGCCCGAACAAATCATATCACATATCACATCATAGTAACCATGGAGTAGCTAGCTCCCAAAATGTGAAGACACGGATTGCACCATGCACATTCACCGAACATATAATAATCATAGTCATAATCATGTCAAATCCATCGAACACAAAGCGAACCTAGGATTGCAATCCATACGCCCCCCGAACAAATAATCATAATCATCATAATAATCATAAAGCGCGCATATCATATAAATGGGGACGGTGTGAGAAATCACTCACCCACACATGAGTCATGCCACTGGTGCATCAATGACACGGCCATGTTACCTTCATGGCTAGGAAACGAACTTGGCTCGGGTATCAAACTGAAGGGTTCAAATGGCATATCATATCAAAGTCAAATGTCTAAGTCATCAAAGAGTCATAATCAAAGTCCAAATATCAAAGGTTCAAAAGCCAAAGTTTCATAGCAAAGGTTCATAGCAAAGGTCAAATAGAGTATAAGTCAAAGAAAGCCATACTAAGAAGGCTTAGATCAAAGGTATCATAATCATGAGAAACCTTAAGAGATAAGGTCAGAATATCTGTACCTTAACCGAAAGCAAACAAACAGAAAAGCAAGATCAAGCCAAATGAATCACTCCCGCTTCACAGAACCTAAACGAATTTATAATCAAGTGTTACTTTAAGTCCATTTGAATTAGGTTACTCAGTTTTGTATGCTTTCCATTTTTAGTGACTTGCCATATTTAATAAGTTCCCATATTTAGTAACTTTCCCGAATTAGTACTTTAATACTTCAAAATCATTATTGATGAATAAATAATATTTAAGATTTAAAATGATCAATATAATTGTTTAGGCTTTAAATGTCAATATTGTAAGTTTAGGGTCTAAAATGTAAATTATCAAAATTAAATATTAAAAGTCATATAAAATTATTTTAAAGTTTATTTAAATTAAATTTATCAAGATACTAATTTTTTTGACCCGTCATTATCATTTTATATAATTTATTAATCGTACCCATGATATTACAATTTATGCCGCGACGACCCAATATTTATAAAATCATGTAAGACTTGTATATAACCCGACATCGGTTCACTTCATCCATATACCCCAACCCAACTTGCTCTGGCCCAGACACACGACACCCTTGACAAGACTAAAATAAATCTTAACGTTTTACGAAACCAACCCATGACTCGAACTATACGAATATCATGTGCAAAACCCAAAACATATCTAATGAGATAAGCTTTAAAAATCGTTATTTCATGTTAACACTTCTTATATTACCTACTACAACACATATAAAATATACCAGTTCTAGTAGTATTATACAACACACACAATTCATGCACGTACCAAAATTATGACGCATATAATCACCACATGACATCAATCTCACATGCACCCTTTTATTCGAAACTGTTTCATATGTTTAGCCGAATACATGTAAACCCTTTTACGTTATTACGAACATATTTAATAATTAAAGACCCTTATACAAAATCAATAGTCAAACCCCTTTATTTTATTTGATGATTGAATGGAACAAAACATAATCCTAAGCCACGTTACAAAACTTATACGCATAATTTACAAGTTTACAAATCACAAATGACAAGTATATGTAGACATGTATATGTATTCGTTTTATAGGTTTATTTAAAATCAAGTTTTATCATTCATATAATTTTTATATATGTATATATATATGTATATCATGGCCATATATTTACTAACACTTCCTTCTATCAATGTTCGTGTACAAGATGATATTAGATGTGAAGTAAAACTAGAAATCAAAAAGGAAAAGAGGAAGAGACACTACTACAAAAAACCTTAAATAGAGCGGTCGAAACACCTCAAATAGATCGGTTATGAACCACTCTAACTAAGGGTGATCTATTTGAGGGGAACACAAATAGATCGGTTGATAACCGATCTTATTAAAATCACAATAACATCAGTTGATACGTAAGAGCCGATCTTTTTAGCAAATTTTCAAACAAAAAAAAAATGTTCCAAATTATCATCAGAATGCATATCTTTACATAATTTCCATTAACTCTTAACAAATATAACATCCTAGTATCCGAAACCAAATAACTTCAACAAACACAACACCGATAAACTATCCAAAAACAAAGTCGATTGAGCAACAACATGTCCATTTAAAACCCGTTTAGCATCACGAACAATATCCTCAAGCTGTAGAAATCCGAGAAGGCAAAATTTTCAACAGGTGAATTAAGTAAAAGTCAGTGAATAAATATATCACAGAAATTACTATTTAAATATAGAATATGATAACTTTAAAACATGAAGAAAAAACAAACAGGAAAACAGTAAAAAACATGACCTGAGGTAAAGTCAATATCACTAGATTAGCGGCATATGGCGTAGGAAGCCCAACAAAAAATCCTCTCAATTGGTGAACTTTATCGACCATCTTAAATTGTGCCTGTCGAATGATTCAAAATGTTTAGTTAAATAAAATGTAGCACCACCTGTAAGTTAAGCCTCAATCAGTGCCTTATCACAACTAATAGGATATATAGCCAACAAATGTTAGAGCAACCTTATTGTGATTTCAAGTAAGAACCTAAAGTATTTACAACTTCATTCATTTCTCAATATTTTTGGCGATGCGAAGCAACAAATTCCAGATAAAATTAATGATCAAGTTCACCATTGATTATTAAAGTACAGTTATGGATAGAATAAGGCAAATGCACAAAATTCATCACCTTGGTATGTAATTTTAGCATTGCTTACAAAAGCATTTAAATCCATCTGAAGTAATATCATACATGCATGAATGCCAATGTTAGATAACTTTCATTAAGAAGCGTGAAATATATCAACATACGACCTCTCCATTCCTAGGTTCAATGAAATTATAGAATCCCCAAACGTACTGTGAAACTATAAGCTGAACGAGATGACTGATTAGCCATAGCACAACTAATAGGATATATAGTCAACAAATGTTAGAGCAACCTTATTGTGAATTCAAGTAAGAACCTAAAACAAGTAGATTAATATAAAAACTTAAACCATAAGCAAAAATGTTTGGTTATTAAGCATCATGTGTACAGGCATGTGTCGTCTACCCTTAAACGAATAATTTACATGTGGAGGTTCAAGCTAACAAACTATAATAAAATTCTGAAATAGCTTGAAATATATGAGGTGATATAAGAACTCTAAATTAGCTATTAAGCAACAATTGAGATTAAGCTAATTGAAACATACCACAGTCCTCATACTTTAATCATCTTTGTCATTCCTACATGTATGATGAAAGCAACCAAATAGAGATATATGTTCATTCACTAAAAAGGGCTTTATGCATAAGAAACGTACCATCGTCATCATACTCCAATAATCTCTATCTTTCATACATGAAGTACCACAGTGAATAAATACCCTGTTCCAATAAGTAATAAAATTAATGAATTGAATCCATAAGTAAGCATAACATGAAAATAAACTGGTGGAATAATAGTGATATCATCTCATATCCAAACCAATAAAGAAACTACAAACAAAACTAAAGTGAATTAAAACCCAAAAATAACTTGTACCAACAGTGCCTACTACTGAGTAAAAGTATCTACATTACAAACTTTGCAACTTTATTTTAGCAAAAACCAAAAGCTTGTAAAAATAGATGAACCACACAAAATTACCATCTGGACATAGCATATAGTTTATGGTAGAAATGGATACTCAAAGCAACAGCTGATTCATTACCTTTGGAGTGCTCTAACAGGACTAAAACTGAAAGGACTCTTCCGGGCTCAATATATCGATATCCCAATCCGGTAGTTCATATGCTTCATTATCGTCAAATGCACATAGCTGAAAATCATTCATCAAATAACATTGAGTCAAGCTCCAATTTTGTATCAAGGGCGTATCAAACACTTCACCAATTTCCGCTAAACTCAACTTTTCTTCGACCATGTCACGTTTCAGTTATATACAATTTAATTTATTTTTGGCAAAAATGGTGCTGATAAACTGAACATGACTCGTACTGAGAATTGTCTATTTTTACGCACTACCCGACCCACTCATTCAGTCACTGTTGAGCCACACATTCAGTCACTGTTGATATTATAAAATAGATGGTTACTTACTATTTGGAAACGCTAAATATAGAGTAAAAATCCTTTGATGCAGTAACGTCAATAAAGCCACCATGCTTACTTTTCAATTTCTAACCTTTTCCATTCCTGTTGCATAGCTCTGTACCGAAGCAACCGGCTGCAAACATATACGTATATTATGATAAGAAACTAAATGAAAGTAGAAGAGCAATGTAATGAATACGATACTAAAACCATAAGATGGAGTTCTGTTATTTCAGATTGAGTTCCGTTATTTCACGATTAAATTAAAGTGTGTGTAGTCGGTGTACCAGATTTGGATTAAATTCAGCAAAGGGAGAGATTTGAGAGAGGCCAAAACACAGCCAAACATTTGCTGAATCTTTTAATCCCTCTCTATTTTTTAATAACATTAGCAACCAAAAACGGCAGCGTTTACACGGCTCAGATTTGTAAATGGAACAGGGTCCAAAAGATCCGAATTCCGCCATGGCTGCCAAAAAAAAATGGTTGCATAGTAACAACTACATGCCATCCGGTTATTGGCCTGTCAAACTACGGGTCGAATCTTCGATGACACACTTCATTTTATTCAAAAAACAGTAACTAATCATCACAGTCCGCTACTACATCATATATTTATAAATTGCTACATATGATAGTCGACGGAACACCCATCATATATTTATAACTTGCTACATATCATAGTCGAAACCACCATTAAAGGCATCATTCCTTTCATATCCCTATTTTACCGAATATCCTAATTTATGCGCAACACCCCCTCCATACTACTATCAAACGAAGTGGTGATATTTACAATATCAGGCTATATTTCACATTATGTTCTTGAAACGAGATTACTACTCTTTCATCTTCAAGTACAGATAACCAATTTACACAAACATCATATTACAAACTCCCAGATTTTATCAATTTATAACTTTAATCTTGATTTCACCCCAACTTTCCTAATAAAACATCAGTACAAACTTAGTAAAGTAAATCAGGAACAAATGGACCATAACTTAGCATAATAAAGCCAAAAATTCCATATAAACAACAAATTAACCTAAATAAATAATAATCCATAAAATAAAAAATAAGATAGATAACCTAAGAAGAGTCGTACTGTCCATGTACAGTGGTGACAGCAGTTGTTGGGTTTTGGTTGTGATGTCGTTTGTGGTGGCAGAGGTGTGGTGGTATGGCGGCTAGGGTTATGTAGTTGGTTGGTAAACTGAAGGTGTGGTGATGGGGTGAGAATGGTGAGAGTACGAAGTGGGTGATGGAGGTTAGGATTTGTTAGCTGAGAGTGGTGAGGCGCTGTATGTGATTTTGGGGAAATGGTAGGGTTTTGTGTGTCTAAATTTGGTGAAGCGGGCAAATGAAAAGTTGTAATTTTGGTGAAACGGTAAATGAATAGATGTATCCCTTTAAAACTATTGGAGTTAAATAGATCAATTGTTTTAGAAAAAACTGATCTATTTATTCTTGTGTACAACTAAAAATTAGTAAGATCAGTCTTTATCCAAATAACTGATCTATTTGTTACATTTCTCCCTCTTTTTCATTTGTTAGATCGGTTTTTAAGAAAATCACTCTATTAGAAGTGATCTATTTAAGCTTTTGTGTAGTAGTGAGATATACCTAGGCACGACAGGAAGAAGTTCGCAAGGGAAGGACCAAAAATAATTCGACACTCTAAAACTCTTAAACCATTTAGCGTACAACCAATCAAACAAGTGAAAACACCACAAGAACTCGCTCCTGGATCCTTGTTGTTGCTCGACCAGAAGAAAGAAAAGAACCAGGAAGAAAAGGAATTAAGCCGACAGTTTGAGAATGAGTTTTAGGTCTAGGGT